>JAODAL010083211.1:0-11326 GCA_025379985.1 Phyllomedusa bahiana
AACAAAAATTTGTATGAAGACCAAACCAGCTCCCTCGGCCTATTTAAGCATGGCTACACACTCTACAGCACCCTGCAGGCTCTGTGCAGCCTGAAAATAGCTGCTTTTAACGCGATTCGTGCCGAAATAATTTGGAACGAAACGAATTTTGTCGGAAAATTCGGCGAAGTGACCGAATTGAATTTTTGAGAAATTCACCCATTTCTAGTCAGAAAGGATTATGCTGGCAGTTTAATGACGGCCAATGCAAATATGGAGCTAGTTCCAGATTTAAGCACATTTGCTCCGTTTGTGCCTGTACCTCTCATTGGGCCGCAAAATGTTTTAAGAAGGGGGGGGGGAAAAGGGACTGTCTAACAATAGCCAGGGGGGGGACTCCGGTGAAGGTCCAAAGATGGAGCCGTATCTAAGTAGATATACGGATCAAGGGCGGCGGTTTTGTTACCGAAGGTTTTCGACGGTTTTGGGATTCCGGCACCGGATCACCAGGTTCCTGGTTCCTTGAGGAATCTCAAATCGGCTTACGAACACCCGGGGGGTGGTGGAGGAAAAGTTGAGTAAGGAGGTGGCATTGGGAAGGATGGCGGGTCCCTTTTGGGTCTCCCCCTTTACCCGGGTCTGATTGTGTCTCCTTGGGGTGGTGCCCAAAAAAAGAGCCGAAAAAGTTTCGGCTGATACACCATTTGTCGTTCCCAAAAGGGCAGTCGGTGAACGATGGGATTCCTTCGGATTTATTTTTCAGTTGTTTACACGTCGTTCGATGCCGCGTTGCGTTTGGTTCGGTTGGGGGAAAGAGGGCGTAATGGCAAAACGGATGTGGAATCCGCGTTTCGTTTGCTCCCGGGTTCACCCAGAGAGTCTGAGGCTTTTGGGTTGTTACTGGAAGAGGAATTTTTCGTTGATCGTTGTCTTCCTATGGGTTGTTCCATATCATGCGCATATTTTGAGGCCTTTAGCTTTTTTTTTTCTGGAGTGGGTGGTAAGGGACGTGGCAGGGCTGCAGTCGGTCTACACTATTTGGATGAACTTCTTCTGCGTTGGCCCAGCGGATTCGGAAATTTGCAGGTCATTGTTGTGTACCATTGAGTGGGTTGCGGGCCGGTTTGGGGTTCCGTTAGCGCCAGAGAAGATGGTGGGGCCATCCACGTGTTTGAGTTTCCTTGGTATTTGCATAGATTCTGTGTTGATGGAATGTAGATTGCCGGATGAGAAGCTGGCTTCATTGCAGGAAATGGTTCGGCGCTCCTCTCGTTTGAGGAGGATTCAGTTAAAGGAATTGCAGTCGCTATTGGGCAAATTGAACTTCGCTTGTGGGAATAATCCCGATGGGAGGGTGTTCTGTCGGCGGCTGGCGAGGCGACCGCGGGGTTCGGGGCCGCACCATTTTGTACGTTTGAATGGCGAACTTAGGGAGGATTTGTTGGTGTGGGACGAGTTCTGAGCCATTACAATGGGCGCTCCATAATTATAGGAGACGTGGTTTCCAATTCGGACATGGATATTTTCACGGATGCTGCTGGGGGGTCAGGTTTCGGAGCGTTCTGCGGGGGCGTTGGGTGGGGGGGACTTGGCTCACGCGTGGATCGAGTCCGGATGGATCAAGAATCTGGCGTTATTGAAGTTATTCCGATTGTGGTGGCGGTGGAACTGTGGGGAGACTGCTTTCGGGACCGGAGGATTAGGTTTTTTTTCTGCGACAATATGGGGGTTTTTTCAGTCATCAACAGCTTGTCCGCTTCGCCCGCCTCCGTGATTCGACTGTTGCGGCATTTCGTTTTACGGAGCTTGCCCACTGAATGCGCATGGGGTAGCGGAACATTGCCGGTGTTTCTAATTCCATTGCTGATTCTCTCTCTCTTCTTGCAGTGGATCGTTCCACACTTTGGCTCCGAGGCTGCGAGCAAGGGCAAAGGGACTGCCCGGTCTGCTTTGGAGTGTGGTTGGAGGGAGGCAGACACCTGATTCGAGGGTCATTGGCGGAAAAAACCCGGTCGGCGTATGAGGCGGCTTGGGGCAGTGGCTTGACGGTTGGGTAGTTTAGTGGCGTGGTCTCTTACAGTGATAGGGTGGGGGCCATGTTATGTTGGTTGGCTTGGGCAGAAAGAGAGTGTTGGTCGGTGTCCAGATGTCTCGCTTCTTTGCGCTTTGGCTTTTGGTTTCAAGCTGCGTCGTCACCCAAATGTTACCAAGGTTTTTGGGTTGTGGGTCGTGCATGGAGGGGTATCGAGTGGGGAAGGGCACTAAGATGGGCGCGTCCAGTGGTTTTTCGTTTGCTGGAGCGTTGATGTGGGTATGGAGTCGGTGTGCCATAGTGCCTTTGAGTTGGAATTATTCGGGCTGGCTTCTTCATTCGCCTTTTTTGGCGCCCTGCGTATTGGGGAATTGGTGTGCCCGAGTAGGGTTACCGCGGGGGGACTAGTGGCGGGAGAGGTGGTGAGCCTTGGTGACAGGGTGGAATTTGTGGTTCGGCGGTCTAAGACGGATAGGTTGGGTAAGGGGCGCAGGATTGTGTTGGGCCGAGTGGCAGGTTCAAAAGCATGTCCGGTCGTGTGTTTGGATGCTTTTTTGGGGATGAGGCGGTTGAGTTCGGTTCCTATTCTTTGTCACGAGGATGGTTCCTTCTTATCGAGATATCATTTTCAGCAGTGTTCCGGAGATGTTTTTGGGAAACTTTGGGATTGGGGCCCGCATAGTTTTTTCCCACACTCTTTTTGAATAGGGCGGCGACGGGGGGACTGCTAGCTTGTTTGGCTCCGGAGATGGTCAAGAAAATTGGGAGGTGGAATCAGACCGTTTCAAATATGGGGAGGGCCCCCGCAACCTGGCTTAAGGATTGGTGGAGCGGTAGTTGGGAGGGCCATGGGTTGGTGGGCTATTCCTGTGCTATCCTTGTTTTCTTTCTGATTTAGCTCCGGGCCCGTTTGTCTGGATTCTGGGGCCCTTTTCGTCCATTGGGGCGGAGCGGGCGGAAAGTGAGGCCGACGGAAGACAGCTGGGTTTCCGCGTGAGGTTGCCATCCTTCGGTGGATTGGCCCGGAGAGGCATGTTGTGGTCCAATGTTCTGGCGGAGGTCCTTTGTTTTTCTGCGCTGGATACCCCCCCACCAGGTTTTGGTTTGCATGTGGGGGTAACGACCTTGGTTTTAGGACAGGTCGGGAGTTGATCAGGATATTAAAGTCGGATTATTGAAACTATGGGTGTCGTTTCCTAGAATGGTGGTCTGTGGTCAGACATGGTGTATCGACATGCGTGAGGGGGCAAGTTCGGTGGATCGCCCTAATAAGGAACGGGTAAAAGCGAATAGGGAGGTGTCAGGTTTTGTGGCCTGGAATGGCAGAGTGGTGGTGCGCCATCGGGATTTGGAATCCGGGGAAGGTAATTTTTGGCACAGTGACGGAGTGCACTTCAATGCAGTGGGTTGGACATGTGGGCGCTGGGCCTACAGGAAGGAATTGAAACGGGGCATTGGGTGGTGGGGGGGTTCGCATCCATGAGGTGGCATGGTATGCTCCCTGTTTGGGGTTAGGGGTCCTTGGAGTTTGGGGGAACAAATTGGTGTGAGGGAGTCAGAAGGAGGTTGATTCCCTCAATTGAGGATGGATTCTGTTTGGGTCTGGCGAAGGTGGGGCTCTTTTAGGGTAAAGTTCCTGGAGTCGGGAGTTGGTTTAGCCATTAACATGGCTTCAGTGCCCTCGAGCCAGTGGTTGCGGCTGAGGGTAATGGTTGGAGAATAGTATGGTTCACCAGATCTCTTAGCTCCAAGGACCCCTGCCCCCAAAGTTGGTTGGGGGTGGTACTTATAGTTTCCTGGAAAAATGGTGGTGTGTCTGTAAAATTCTTTGCAGATTATGGGTATTTTTAAGGATGGGTTTTATGCACAATGTTTGTGCTATGTTTTTCATATGTTTTATATGTTTATGTATATGTTAATAAAATGGCTGCTGTGGCCAATATAATCCAATGTGTTGTCCAGTGTCTTGTTTCCATTTAAGGGATGGGGATTTTTCTAAATGGGGGGAGGGACAACCTGGGGTTTGGGAAAAATTTGGTTTGGGGCAGTGGCAAAGGAGGGGTAAGGTTATTAGTTACATGGAGCACGGACTCTGCGTTGCGTTAGGGTCAAGATAGGTAAAATGTCAAATACGTACGTAATTTTAGGTAATACTGTGATTTTGTTCACTGAAATGCATCTGAATAAAGAAATAGGAAGGGCATTCCACATACTGAGTAATCTATGAATCTTGGCAAACAGGGACTGGCAATTATGAGCAAATAATGAGGAATAAGAGGTGGTCAAATTGATTTCCAGGTATTTCCAGGAGTGTCATTTCAGCAGTATTTAAAATTTTATTTAAGAAGCTCTTAAATGGCTTGTGAAAGGTTTATTGGAAGTTCTTCCATCTGGTATATATTTACTTCATAATCATATAATTGTTTCCGAACAATTTTAAAAATGTATAACAGTAGTATGTGCTTTAGTAAGCCTTAATAACACATCATTTGCATATCCGTTCTGCCTGTAACAAACTCACTGCTGTTCATGACCTGTTCCTCTCTAATTCTGACACTGCTTCCCTTGCTGCTCTCACCTATGGTTGGCCTACACTTCACCCACACCCCCAGACCTGAGAACAGGCAGGATGGAGGAGTCGGCATACTTCTCTCTCCACACTGCACTTACCAGGTCATTCCTCCTGCACCCACCCTCAACTTCCACTTCTTTGAGGTTGTCACGGGGGTCGCGGGTGCTGCTGCCACTGCGGCCGGTCCTCTCCCCGCAGGGAACTCGGCGCGGGCATCGCGGTCGCCCACGACCGCCCCTGTGCCCGCAGTCCCGGCGCCTGCTTGTTTACCTGTCCCCACTCCTGTTAACGCCGCTTCCGGCCGTCCTGACTGCCGTGCTCGTGCCCGTCCCCTAGCGCGCGCGACACTTTGCTCAGATTTAAAGGGCCAGTGTCCCATTAATTGGTTGTTTTCCGGACGTTGGTTCTATTTAAGGGTGAAGCCCCGAGCAGTCGCTGCCAGATTGTTGGTGTGCTTAGAGTGAGTTTGGAGTGTCCTTGAGTCCGTATTGTTTATCCGTGTACCAGTCCGTTCCGCTATGTTTCCTGACCTTACCTCTTTGCCGCCTGCCCTGACCGTCTGCCCGTCTCTGACCACGAACCTCTGCCGCCTGCCCTGACCTTCTGCCTGTCCCTGACTACGCCTTTGGATTACGATTTTGCACCACGCTGCACCCCAGCCGCCACCGCAAGCAAGTCACGTCAGGGGTAACGACCTGGTAGCCTCACGCTCTGGTGAAAACCGGGGGCTACTTAGATTCCGTTCCCTGGCGTGGCTTAACTACCACCGCTTGCGGTGGTCCAGCGGATCCACCGAGCCGTGACAGTACAATCTGGCCATGGATTCCGCCAGGGTACCTCTGCCTGAACTCCGGGACGTGACGACGGCCGTCGCCCAGCAGAGCCAGCGTATCGACCAGCTCGCGGCCATGATGCAGAACCTTGCGGCCCGCCTACCTCCACCTGTGGCCGATGCCGTCTCGGCCGCCCCTGTTGCTCCCACAGCTACGGCTCATCCTGCTCCTGTACCGGGACCTTCACTGCATCTGCCGCTCCCCTCTCGCTATGATGGAGACCCCAAGAAGTGCAGAGGTTTCATCAGCCAATGCTCCATACACCTCGAGATGCTGGGACATCAATTTCCCACAGAGCGGGCTAAATTCGCCTTCATTATTAGCCTCTTAACTGGCGAAGCCCTGGCCTGGGCCACTCCGCTGTGGGACCGAGGAGATCCGCTAACGGCTAACCTGCAAGCCTTCCTCCAGGGGTTCCGAACTGTCTTTGAGGAACCAGGTCGCACCTCCTCTGCTGCCGCAGCTCTGCTCCGTCTCCGTCAGGGCGACTCCACGGTGGGACAGTACTCTGTGCAGTTCCGCACCTTAGCCTCGGAGTTAGACTGGAACAATGAGGCTTTGGTGGCAACGTTTTGGCAAGGCCTCTCGGGACGCATCAAGGATGAGCTCGCGGGTCGAGACCTGCCTTCTTCGTTGGACGAATTGATTCGGTTGGCCACCCGGATCGATATACGTTTTGCAGAAAGACAACAAGAGCTCCGCCTCCAACGCGAGCCTGCCCGACCACGCCGGCTACCTCGTCTGGCTCCTGTCTTTCAATGCCCTCCGCTTCCTCCGCCAACGGTGCATGAAGACGAACCCATGCAGGTGGAAAGGGCGCATCTGACCCAGGAGGAACGCTCACAGCGACGTCTCAGGCAGTTGTGTTTCTATTGCGGCGGTTCTGGCCACTTCATTGGGGACTGTCCGGTGCGCCCGGGAAACTCCCGCACCTAGGGCTCGCAGGAGAGGCATCCCTAGGTGTCAGTGCGGCCTCTCCCCGTCTGACCATTCCTGTTCTTTGTGGAACGTCGCCGGACAGCACCTTTCAGGCCACCGCCTTCCTGGATTCAGGGTCCGCCGGTAACTTTATCAGCCACGCGCTGGTGTCCCAGTACCGGCTTCCAGTGACCCCCCTGCAGAAACCCATGTTCGTGTCCTCTGTCAGTGGCGAATGCCTCAAGGATGCCATTCGGTTCTGCACTGCGCCCCTCTCCTTGCAGATCGGGGCGTTACATCAGGAAACTGTGAAACTTCTCGTACTGCCTCGTTCCTCTTCTGAGATCCTCCTGGGCCTCCCCTGGTTACAAGAGCATGCGCCGACCCTGAACTGGAACACAGGCGAGATTCTTCGTTGGAGCCCGGCATGCCACTCACGATGCCTTCGGGCGCTCTGCCCAGTCCGTCGGCCTGCCGCTACCAAGCCTACGAAGTCTCTGCCAGGTCTGCCTGCTCCTTACCAGGACTTTTCCGATGTCTTTTCTGAAAGACAGGCTGAAACTCTGCCTCCGCACCGGCCCTACGATTGCCCTATTGATCTACAGCCCGGTGCTTCTCCTCCCCGAGGCAGAGTTTACCCTCTTTCCGTTCCTGAGACAAAGGCAATGTCCGACTATATTCTAGAGAACCTCCGCAAAGGTTTCATACGCAAGTCGACTTCCCCTGCGGGAGCCGGATTCTTCTTTGTCGAGAAAAAAGATGGGGCCCTCCGGCCCTGTATCGATTATCGGGGCCTGAACAAAATAACTGTAAAGAATCGATACCCACTGCCTTTGATCTCGGAGCTATTTGACCGCCTACGTGGCGCAAGAATTTTTTCTAAACTGGACCTTCGCGGAGCCTACAATCTGATTTGTATCCGGAGAGGTGACGAGTGGAAAACCGCCTTTAACACCAGTGATGGCCACTTCGAATATCTCGTCATGCCTATTGGTCTCTGTAACGCTCCGGCTGTTTTTCAAAATTTCGTTAATGAGATCTTCCGGGATCTTCTCTACGTTTGTGTTATAGTTTATCTGGACGATATTCTCATCTATTCTTCAGACCTTGAGACCCACCGTCATCACGTCCGCCAGGTGCTCAGACGTCTCCGGAACCACCAACTTTATGCAAAGCTGGAAAAGTGCCTGTTCGAACGCACCTCCCTGACCTTTTTAGGGTACATCGTGTCGGATCAAGGCCTTCAGATGGACCCCGCCAAGCTCTCAGCAGTCCTACGGTGGCCTCATCCTGTGGGCCTCCGGGCCATCCAGCGCTTTTTAGGTTTTGCCAACTATTATAGGCAATTCCTTCCTAAGTTCTCCTCCCTGGTGGCTCCAATGGTAGCCCTCACCAAGAAGGGTGCCGACCCCAAATCATGGCCTTCCGAGGCTCAAGAGGCCTTCAATCGGCTGAAAGCTGCATTTGCTTCTGCTCCCGTTCTCTCTCGTCCGGATCCTCAACGCCCGTTTGTCTTAGAGGTCGACGCCTCCTCAGTTGGTGCCGGCGCCGTTCTTCTGCAGAAGTCCTCCTCGGGGAAATTGCGCACATGTGGATTCTTCTCCAAGACCTTCACTCCGGCCGAACGCAACTACACTATCGGTGACCGGGAACTTCTTGCTATAAAATTAGCCCTAGAAGAATGGCGTCACTTGCTGGAAGGGGCTCACCACCCCATCGTGATCTACACTGATCACAAGAACCTTCTCTATCTGCAATCTGCTCAGCGTTTAAATCCGCGACAAGCCAGGTGGTCGCTTTTCTTCGCCCGTTTTAATTTCTTGTTACACTTCCGACCGGCGGAAAAAAACGTCAGGGCAGACGCTCTTTCCAGATCCTCCGATACGGTGGGCTTGGAGCCACCCCTGCAGCATATTATTCCTCCAGAACGGCTTCTTTCGGCAGCTCCTGTAGACCTTCAACAGGTACCTCCGGGGAAGACCTACGTCCGTCCTGCCTTGCGGCCTCGAATCCTTAAATGGGGTCATTCTTCTCAAACTGCGGGTCATCCTGGGATTCACAAGTCCATACTGCTCATCTCAAGATACTACTGGTGGCCCACTTATACAAGACGTTAGGGACTTTGTCTCAGCTTGCACCTCCTGTGCCTGTAACAAGGTCCCTCGCCTCAGACCCGCGGGTCTTCTTCAGGCTCTCCCAGTGCCAGAGAAGCCTTGGACCCATATGTCTATGGATTTTGTCACTGATCTGCTGCCTCATCCGGAAACACGGTCTTTGGGTGGTGGTTGACAGGTTTTTTTCCAAATGCTCATTTTGTGCCCCTGCCCGGGTTACCCTTGGCACCCCAGCTAGCCCAGCTCTTCTTCCACCACATCTTCCGCTTACACGGGCTCCCCTTGCACATCACCTCTGATAGGGGAGTCCAGTTCGTATCTAGATTCTGGTGGGCTCTCTGTGCGCAGTTACGGGTGCAGCTGGACTTCTCGTCTGCATACCACCCTCAGACCAACGGGCAGGTGGAGAGGGTCAACCAGGTGTTAGGCTCGTATCTGCGACATTTCGTGTCTGCCCGTCAGGACAACTGGTCTGATCTCCTCTCCTGGGCGGAATTCTCCTATAATTCCCTTGACTCAGAGTCCGCGAGAGCCGCTCCCTTTTTTATTGTGTTTGGGTTACATCCCCGCCCGCCTCTCCCCCTAGCCACCTCGTGCCATGTTCCTGCCGTTGATGCCCAAGTACGGGACATCAAGTCTCTCTGGCAAGTTACTCGTCAAGCCCTTCTTCGTGCCTCCTCCCGCGCTAAAGTTCAGGCCGATAGGTATCGGAGACCTCCTCCCGTATTTAAGCCAGGTGATAGGGTGTGGTTATCGGCCAAGTACATCCGCTTCAAGGTGCCCAGTTACAAGTTGGGTCCTAAGTATCTGGGTCCTTTTGTGATACTTCGGCAGCTTAACCCGGTCTCCTACAAGCTCTGCTTGCCGCCCACTCTGCGGGTCCCGAATGCCTTCCATGTCTCTCTCCTCAAGCCGGTGGTACTGAATCGCTTCTCCCGGGGGGCTGTCTCGCCTTCTCCTGTGGCCAACTCTGATGACATCTTTGAGGTCAAGGAGGTGCTGGCACAGAAGACAGTCAGGGGGAAGCGGTTCTTTCTCATTGACTGGAAGGGATTCGGGCCAGAGGAGCGTTCATGGGAACCTGAAGCCAACTTGTCCCCTGATCTCCTCGCCAGGTTCAAAAAAAAGAGGGGGAGACCTAAGGGGGGGGGGAGGGGTGGGGTACTGTCACAGGGGTCGCGGGCGCCGCTGCCGCTGCGGCCGGTCCTCTCCCCGCAGGGGACTCGGCGCGGGCATCGCGGTCGCTCACGATCACCCCTGTGCCCGCGGTCCCGGCGCCTGCTTGTTTACCTGGCCCCACTCCTGTGAACGCCGCTTCCGGCCGTCCTTACTGCCGTGATCGTGCCCGTACCCTATCGTGCGCGCTAGACACTTTGCTCAGATTTAAAGGGCCAGTTTCCCATTAATTGGTTGTTTTCTGGACGTTGGTTCTATTTAAGGGTGAAGCCCCGAGCAGTCGCTGCCAGATTGTTGGTGTGCTTAGAGTGAGTTTGGAGTGTCCTTGAGTCCGTATTGTTTATCCGTGTACCAGTCCGTTCCGCTACGTTTCCTGACCTTGCCTGTTTGCCGCCTGCCCTGACCGTCTGCCCGTCTCTGACCACGAACCTCTGCCGCCTGCCCTGACCTTCTGCCTGTCCCCGACTACGCCTTTGGATTACGATTTTGCACCACGCTGTACCCCGGTCGCCAACGCAAGCAAGTCACGTCAGGGGTAACGACCTGGTAGCCTCACCCGCGCAAGGCCCAATCCCCTTTGGGGGCGGCTCTGTTAAAAAAAGGGGCTATTAAATTTTCCGTTCCCGGGGTGGCTTAATCAACCGTTGGGTGGTCCACGGATTACCGAACCGTGACAGAGTTCCACACCCTCAAACCCTTTCACCAGGTTCTCTTAAAAGGCATTTGTACAAACCCCCCGGGTCACCCACAAATTTTGGATCACTTTGCTCCCCTCACATTTTTAAATGAAATACACATCTTAAAAGGGGATTTCAATATCCCCATTGACAACCTGTTCCTTCTCCCTCTCAGTTTCTTTCACAAACATCTTCATTGGGCCTTTCAAAATTTTTTGCCACCACTCATGTAAGTGTGGTCCAGCACTGCAGGGGGAAGGGGAGGTGGCCTGGCGCCACCCCTCTATTACTTCTATGGAGTGCCGAGCATTTGGGTGTTCCCCAATGAAAACCCAAAAAGAGGATTTTCGAAAACGGGACTACTCTTTTTTATGTAAAATATTCTTAAATTATCACTTATTTTTCGGGAAAAGGGGAGCATGTGAAGGCTTTTTTATTTGTGGTAAATTTTAATATTCTTTAATATTGCTTAGGGAAAATTAAAGTATTGATACTTTTTTCTTTTTTTTTTTTGTGCAGCCTGATTTAAAGAAAAATGAATCCCCGATGGCTTTTTTAAATATGATTTATTTCTTTTTTCATTTTTTTACTAAATAAAAATTTTTTTTTTTTTTTTTTAAATTTCGCAAAAAAGGATTTTGTGTTTCTTTTTTTCAGTATGTTATTTTTTTATTTTTTAAAAAACTAAAAAATTATTTTTTTGTGACAGCGCACCCCATTGACATTAAAGACAGTGATTTAAAGAATGGGTTCCTTCTCTGTGTTTTGGGGCAGGGATCTGTTTCTCATCCAAAAAGTAGCCCACTGATACGAGCTTTATCACTAAAACATGCCGTAATTGCTATCATAGCTACCACCCACCATGATTGCTCCTCTGACCCATTATTTGTAAAGTGAAACCGCGCAGGAAGCAGCTTACCCCGCGCCCGTTCACACATCTCGGCCTTTTCCCTCCCCCAGGGTTTTACATAGCAACCCAATGCTTGATCCCGGGTGCTCTAGATGTTAAATGAACGGGGGATTTT
>JAODAL010083212.1:0-11326 GCA_025379985.1 Phyllomedusa bahiana
TTTTTTTGAAAAACTGAAACCCCCTTTCTCATGTAAATATTTTCAAAAATTTTTTAGCACCGAAGGGAGCACCCCCGGTACCCAGCAGACCTGACAGTCTGCGTCACTTTCCTCACTGCTCTCCTCCCCAAGCCTGGGGACAGAGTCTGCAGGGGCAAAGCCTAAAACCCGAAAGTCTATCTTTGACGGGTATGACCCTTCCCCGGATCCTCCGCACTAAGCACGCTGAGCCTCTCCCCGTTCATTGAGCATTGCACCCCCCGCTGTAGGCGCCAAAAAAAGGGTCGGATATCTGTTTTATGAGTGATACATCCAAATATTTAAAGGGGCTTTGCAAGGCTTTTAACAACTTCCCTCTGACCTCCCACTGAGCTCAAATAGGAAAATTACCCCATACTTACCTTTCCCATCCCCAATCTTTCCAGCACTGCCAGAGCTCCATTGTCCCCTCTTCCCCGCGCCCCCACTGAGCAATTCACAATCACTGAGGCTGCAGCCAATCATGTACAGCTAGGACCCAGAGCCATGTTGGCTGCGTGTCATGTGACCTTAAACGTGATGTACAGCTTTGGGATCGGGGGGACACTGGAGCCTAAAAAGGGTGCGAGGGGAGGGGGTAAGTTGGGCTACTTTTTTTTTAAAAGCTAAAAAACCCTTTTAAAGTTTTAAAAGGGGGATTTGCCAGGACCAAGTTTTTACCTCTCCCTGCACAGGGGAAAAAGTCGCAAAACGCGGGTTTATGAAGGCTGCATTGCTGAAGGGAGGGGGTGAAAAGGAGTGAGGAAAAAGGGGAGCGCTCAAAACTTAAGTAAATAATAACAATACAACAGTGGATTTTCAATACGCAAAAAAGCCCATAAAACTCCTTTTTACCCGGGGCCCATTAAAAAAAAAGCCCCCCCTTTTCATTTTTAAACTTTAAAAGGGGGATTGAAAAAACCCGTAGCTCTCAGATCTTCCTTTTTTTTAAATGAAATTATTTGAAAAGGGATTAAATACCCCTTTTTGGGGGACCCCCACGTCACTTTACATGGGGGGAAAAAACCCTTTAACAAATTCAATAAACTAAAAATGTGAACTTTTGGCTGAAATTTGGTCTGTAACCTACAAGAAATTAAATGTTTTTTTTTTTTTATAAATTACATTTTTCAACCCCCAAACAAAAAAATTTATAAAATTTTAAAAATTTGAAAAAATTTTTTTTAAAAAATTTGTCTGGAATAAAAAAAATTTTTGAAAAAGTTTCTGGGGGTTTTTAAAGAACAGAAGATATTTTTAAGAAGCTATCTACATCCCCTCCGCAGCCCAATTTGGATAAATCAGACAGCATTCATCTGAACAGCAAAAAACTCTAAAGCGGGCCATACACCTTACATGAATGTTGAAAAAACCAAAGACTTTTTGGGGGCCCCCCATCTCTCATTTTCAAAGATGATGTTGGGGAAATACGATTGGATAATTGGATCTCCACTGGCCAACCCTTTTCTTTAAGGAAAATCACCAGCAAAGGGGATGGGCAACGTTTCTCCCATCAAGGGACAACAATCTTGGCTGTTAAATGAGGAAAATTCTGCAATTTTATCCTCTCCTTAATATTGGACAAAGAAAATTGGGGGATTTGATTGCGCAAAGATATTGTCATATTTGTGTTTGGCTTGTGGTTTGGCTCTCTTTGGTATTTTTGTGACATACGTTGTATTGAATGGAGGGACTTTCCTTATGGATAAAGTCCATATTGGATGCTTTTGTGATATGCTGGGTTGTCGTATTGACACATTTAGGGACAACTAGATAAGGCTTATAAGCACTGCGGTGTCGCCCTTATCAGGGCGGTTACTCCGCTAAGGGCCCATTAGGTGATGGCCAATTTGGGAAAGCATTTTACCCTTACATTTTTGCTCAAAATTTGACAGAAATTTTTTCTTTCTTTTGGGCCTTTTTTCAGAGAAAAGAAAATAACCCCAAAAAAACCCTTTTTTTTCCCCCGGGGGTTCATGGGTTTGGGGGAATCCATTTAAAAGTCAAAATACTGTGTTTTTTTTTTTTTTTTAAAACATAATGACAACCAAAAAAAATTTAAAGACCTTTATCAAAAATTTTCCCATAAACCCCGGGACTTTGGCCTGATTAAAAATACACAGAAGTTGACACAAATGGGTTTGAAGGCTACTAAAGGTAACAAACCTCACCTTGGGCCTGTTTTTTTGTAAAACATTTTGTGTGCATAAAAGCGGGGTGATTTCTGGGGTCCCCGACAGATCTTGCATCTTTTATCCGAGTTTTTTGTGGCGACACAACAAAATAAGCCCCTGGACCTTCCCTGAAGGGGTTTTGAATTTACATTGACAAATTTTCGGCCCCTTTAGCATTTAAAGGGGATTCTTTATTTTTTGGGTACTTTTTTTTTTGGTTTTATAAATATTAAAGGTTTTGTTTTAAATTTGTGTGGCAGAACAACTACAGGAGTTTTTTTGTTTTTCCCCCACTAGGTGGAGTTTTTACCGGAGAGATAAACAACGTGCCCCCAAGGGGGAAACCCGGCCCTTGGGGAAAATAGGACCAAAAGTTTGTTTTTTTCAGCCACACGAGTGGGGGTTTGGGAGATGTTTTTTTTTTGGGCCCTTCTGGGGCGGCTCTTTCGGGAGTAGACAACTGTCGGTGGGTGCTACTCCCCCTGTTCCCCGACCAAAGTTTTTGGGTAGTGCTCAGGATTCCAAAAAAGCCTGGCCTTCCCCGGGGGTTCCCCGGGCGTGGTCTGCTTTCCTTGGAAAAGGTTGGGGGCAGAAAGCTGAGGAAAAGAGCTCTGGCCCCCAAGAGGCGAGTGAAACCTACACCCTTGGGGAGATCTGATATGCCTTGGGGTACTGGCCCCTAGGCCAGGCCCCCGGGAAAAGAGGGGAAAAAAGTGTTTTAGCCCGTGGCCCCCCCAGCCTGAGGGGTTTTTGTTTGAAAATTTTTTTGGTTTTTTGCTGTTCCCAATAAAGCCCGGCTGAGGCCAGTGGGTTAAAAAAGGACCTGGGGTCTGAGTCCATTTCCCCCTACAAAAACCCGGGGACCAGAGCTAATAACCCTCCCCCCCCGAGCCAAGATTTGGGGGCCGGGAAAAGGGGGAGTGGGGGCAACAATGGTAGGCCTTTGTGGATTTTTAGTAAAATTTTTCCCGACCCCAAAGGGCCCCCATTGGATTTTTCAAAGACATAAAAAAGGTAATTAATGCTAACTTTTATTATGGGGCCCAACCCCTTGTTTGTGAATTGTACTATAATTTTACTGTCACCCCGCAACAAGTTTTCCAGTAGCACAAAGAAAGCCCGAAAAAATAAAATGCCGCTGCCGACAACCGTAAATTTGAAAGGCACAAGATGGGAACGTCATTAAAATGAAAGACAAGCTCACCTCTGAAGAGGCTGTATATATAGCGAAACATGTTTTGGGTGAGGGGACCAGTTTGTCTTTCATCTTAAAGGCGATGCCATCTTGTGCCTTTCAATTATATAGTTTGTCTCCAGCTATGCTATAGAAATCACACTCTCATTTGTGCTACTGGCAACGTTGCAACATTGTTGCTGCTGATAGCAATATATAGCTATACAGAATGACAGGCACATAATGGGGATCATGTTGCTATGCAACTGTTACAAATGGTAGGAATCCTCATGCTATTTGATCTTCTCCGGCTTATTAGGTCAGTAGGCGTTTCTGTGTTATGTCTGTCTTGTTGTCTGTGTTTGTTTGAAGTGGTTGCATTGCAACTTCTCAGGATCCCTGCTTGTCAGATTAGCATACTCTATCATGCTTAGATGAAAATGGTAGTCTGTGCAGAGTATAGACGTTTGGATCCTGTCTAGACCTGCTTTGTTGGTTTGTTCTGTCTACTGTCAGTTCAGTTGTATCAGGCTGAAGTATCTTGTTTCCAGTCTCATTCGGTCTAGTTTTGGACTTTGTAGTTTTGAAAAAGATAGATTTGGGGGGACATGTATGAAAACTGTCTTGGTCTAAACTTTTTTTGGGTTGTAAATTAGAAACCCAAACCCATCCCGTTTCATTTTTTCAGAGCACTAAAAAAAAAAATTGAAAAGGGGAACTCGGTTGCAAAGGGTTTCTGATTGGGGGCTGTGAGCTCTGGTTGCTAGGGGAAACCCAAACCCGTCTTAAAATCAAGACATTTTTTCCATACTGTGGCTCTTGTTTTTTTGCCCCTAGTTTAATGATAGGGGAACTGTGAAAATTCCAAATTGTGAATGGGATCCTGTTTTTATTTTAAAATTAGGTGTTACCTGCCCATGTAATCCTGCCTGTGATGATGAGGAAACGCGGGGAAGTGATCACTACGAACAGGAGGTTCAGCTATAGTGAAATGGGATCCTGTGTTATCTAAAAAAAGGGTTTGAACCGTCTTTGAATTTCCTGCCTATGTGGGGAACGCGGGGAAATGACCTACAGAAACGGGAGGTGTCATCATAGTGAATGGTGGATCCTGTTTACCTATATATGGGTTTTTCCCAAGCCCTTGAAAACCTGAAAAAAAAGAGGAGACTGCAGGGAAGTGATCTCAAAGAACAGGAGGTGTCGTCAAAAGTAAATTTGGGGATCCTTTTGTTACCTATAAGGGGGTTTTCCCGTCAGTAAAAACCTGCCTGTGATGGGGAAAACCTGCAGGGAAGTGATCTCAAACAAAACCGGAAAAGTCAGCCCTATGTGAATGGGGATTCTGTTTTAAATCTATATAAAAGGTGTAACCTGTCATTAAATCCTCCCGTGATAAAGGAGACTGGGGGGAAAGTATCTCAAACAGAAAAAAGGGGGTTATCACCCAACACTGTTGCAGATTTTTTTTAGGGCAAATGAAAAGACAAATGAAATTTTTGATCCACACCCTTTTTTGTACATTTGTCCTACTCCAAGCTGTCCCGGGTTTAAAAAGCCAAGTACCAATTAAGTAAACCAGGTTTTTGCATCCCCTCAATTAGGAAAGGGGTTTGGGCAATGACATCCACACCCTATATAAAAGGGGTGCTTTAAAAAAATTTGGGGAACTTCCTTTTCCTTTTGCAAAATGGGGCAAAAGAGTTTGACGGAAACCGAAAAAGCCAAATTTATGAGATGGCTCGCAGAGGGAGGGGAGCATCCCTTTAAACTGCCCAAAATTTTGAAAATGTATCACCGAACAATTTAAGCAAATTTATGGGAAAAAAAGCCCCCAGGGTCGCAAGAAATGGTTTTGGAAAAAAAAGGGGCCCAAAAAAAAAGCCCAGAATTTAGGAAAGTCCCAAACGTGAAGCGCCCAAAATCCATTTGCCACCCGTTTTTTTCCAATTTCAGAGCGCCCAAAGTCACGGAAAGGGAACAAAAAGCACAAGGTGCGCGGGGAAATACTCAGGGACAGGCCAAAGTAAGAAGGCGAAAAAAGAAAGAAAAAAAAGATAAAAAGTCAAAACTGGGGCAAGAGATATCGGGAAAACTGATTTTTTTTAAAAGGGTTTATGGACGATGAAAAGAAAAGAGTGACCCTTTATGGCCGGAAGGATGGGCCCAGGCTGGGGGCATAAAAACAGAGAGCTCCACTCCGACTCAGACGCCAGCAAGGGGGAGGTGGGGGATGGGATGGCGGGAAACATCAAAAAAAAACTTTTGGGACCTTTTTTGGGGTTAAGGGTAAGCTCAACCCCAGACCTACGCCAGTTTTTTGGAAACACCTTCTTCAAGCGTGGTGCAGGAAAGAAGTCGGTATCGTCAAGAAAAACATGATTTTTCATGCAGAAAATGCTCCTCAAAATCATCCCAAATACTCCACAGCGGGGCCCCGGGAAAAGGGCTAAAAGAAAAAAAATAATGACTTTTGCCCCTTGTTCCCTGACTGAACCCCAGGGAAACCTTAATCCCTCCGAAAATGTGAATCTACAGGGGGGCAAAAGTGCACCTCCTAACATTCTGGGGGGCTTTTGGGCTGCTCACCTCTCTGAACAGGTCTGGAAGCTGGGTGGCTCGCACCTCTCTGCAAGGTCGGGGAAACTGTGGGGGGGTGCTGCACCTCTCGCACAGGCTGGGAGGCTGGGGTCGCTGCACCTCTCGCACATGTCGGGGGGCTGTGGGGCTGCTGCACCTCTCTGCACTGTCTGGAGGCTGTGGGGCTGCTGCACCCTATGCACATGTCTGGAACTGGGGTGGTGCTGCACCTCTCTGCACGTTCTGGAGGCTGTGGGCTCGCACCTCTCGCACAGTTGGGGGAGGCGGGGGGCTGCGCACCTCTCGAACAGTGTCTGGGGGGCTGTGTGGCCGCTGCACCTCCCCACATGTCGGGAGGCGGGGGGGCTGCGCACCCTCTGCACAGTGTCTTTTAGGGCTGGTGGCTGCGCACCTCTCCACAGTGCTGGGGGGCGGGGTGGCGCGCACCTCTCTGCATGTTCGGGAGGGGGGGTGGCTGTGCACCTCCGCACGGGTGTCGGGAGGCTGTGGGGGCGGGCTGCCCCCTCTGCACTGTCGGGGAGGCTGGGGTGCGCTCACCTCTCTGCACAGTGTCTGGGGGCTGGGGGGCTGCTGACCCTCTTCACATGTCTGGGGGGCTGTGGTGGCGCTGCACCTCCTGACATTCTGGGGGCTGGTGGCTGCTCACATATCTGAACAGTGCGGGGAGGCTGTGGTGGCTGGCCCCCTCTCGAACTTCTGGGGGGGCTGGGGGCTGCTGCCCCTCTCTGCACTGTCTTGGGGGGCGGGGTGGCCGCGCACTCTCTGCACAGTGTCTGGGGGCTGTGGGGGCGCTCACCCCCTTCACATGTCTTTTAGGGGCTTGGGGTTTCTCACCTCTCGCACAGTGTCTGGGAGGCTGTGGGGGCTGCTGCACCTCCTGCACTGTGTCGGGGAGCTGGGGTGGCTGCTGCACCTCCTGCACGTGTCTGGGGGGCTGTGGTGGCTGCGCACCTCTGTGCACTGTGTCTGGGGGCTGTGGGGCTCTGCACCTCTCGCACAGTGTCGGGGAGGCTGTGGGGCGCTGCAGTCTCGCACGTGTCTGGGGGCTTGGGGCTGCTGCCCCTCTCTGCACAGTGTCTGGGGGCTGGGGGGCGCTGTCCCTCTCTGCACAGTGCTGGGGGGCTTGGGCTGCGCACCTCCTGACAGGTCTGGGGGGGCTGTGGGGCTGCTGCACCTCCCTCACAGTGTCTGGGAGGCTGTGGGGTTTTGCTGCACCTCTCTGCACAGTGTCTGGGGGGCTGTGGTGGCGCTGCACCTCTCGCACATGTTTTGGGAGGGTGGGCCGCTGCACCCCTGCACGTGTCTGGGAGGCGTGGGGGCTGCGCACCTCTCTGACTGTGTCTGGGGGGCTTTTTTGGGGCTGCTGCACCTCCCTAACAGTGTCGGGGGGCTGTGGGGGCTGCTGCACCCTCTGCACGTGTCTGGGGAGGCTTTTTTGGCTGCGGCACCCTCTGCACATGTCTGGGAGCTGGGGTCCCCTGCTGCCCCAAATTGATCGAAAACGATCAAAAACCAACAAATCTATGGAGGGGGTTTTTGGGGGTTATCCAAAGAAAGGTGGTTTAATTGGTCCTGATTGATTTTGGTTTTGGGTTTTTGAATGTCAAAATGTTTTTTTCAAAATTGTCGTTTTCTATTGGTTTTTTACCGGAAAAAAATAAAGGGGAGAGGGAAGATTTTTTTTATTAAGTTGCCAATAATTCTGCACATAATAGTTACCTGCACAAACAGATATTTGCAAGATACCAAATTTAAAAAAAAAAAACACTCCAATTTCCCAAAAAAATATTAACTTTGATATTTATGATCTGTTTGGGTTTTATTGAGAACATAGGTTGTTCAATAATAAAAAGAATCCTCCAAAACAACTTGCTAATATTCGCACACACTGAATATGAAAAGGTGGATCCTGTGTTTTCTAATTGGGTGATACCTTCAGGGGAATCCTGTGGGGAAGGAACGCGGGGAAAAGATCTCTCAAACAGAAGGTGTCATCTTTGTGAATGGTTCCCTGTGTATTTATATATAGGGTTTACCTGTCATGTAATCCGCCGCAGATTTGACTGAGGGAATGACTCTCAAAAAGGAGGGTCATTATAGTGAATGGGGGATCCTGTGTTATCTATAAATAGGGGTTACCTGCAGTGTAATCCTCCCGTATGAGAACTGGAAAGTGATCTCTACAGAACGGGGGGTGCAGCTATATTGAAGGTTCATCTTGGTCATCTATATTATGTTACCTGTCAGTGTAACCTCCTGCGATGATAACTGCGGGGAATGTTTCCTACAACGGAGGGTAGTCTTAGTGAAGGGGGCCCTGTGTTTTTATAAAAGGTGTTCCTGTCAGTGTTACCGCCTGTGATGTGGAGACTGAGGGAATATCTCTACAGAAAGGAGGTTCAGCTAGGGGAAATTTTTTTGACCTGTGTCATCTATATAAGGTTTTTCCGTCATGTAATCCTGCCTGGATGATTAGAGCCGAAAGTGTCTCTAAGAACAGGATTTCATCAAGCAAAGGGGTCCTGTGTTATGGATATATGGGTGTTACCTTCAGTTTAATCCTGTCTGGATACACGGGATCCCCCAAATTCACTTTAGACTGATATTTTAATAATATATATATAAAATAATATATTATAATATATAATATATAAATAAAAATAAATAGTGTGTGTGTGTTTACCTGTCGTGTTACCCTCATGTGTGATTAGACGGGGAGAGGTGATCTCACAGAACGGGAGGGTCAGTCCATACTGAAGGGTGGCCCTGTTTTTTCTATATATGGGTGTTCCAGTCAGGGATCCTACCTGGCTGAAATGAGGAGACTGCGGAGAAGTGATCTCTACTGACCAGGAAATGTTAGACTATTATTAAGCCTAATGGCCAAAGTGATAACTGCAGGATTTCAGGATTTTTTTAAAACAAAATATGGAAATTGATTTTGGGGAAAAAAAAAAAAAAAACCAAACCCAAATTCTTAAAAAAAGTTTTAAAAAAAAAA
Organism: Phyllomedusa bahiana; assembly: GCA_025379985.1. Taxonomy (NCBI): domain Eukaryota; kingdom Metazoa; phylum Chordata; class Amphibia; order Anura; family Hylidae; genus Phyllomedusa; species Phyllomedusa bahiana. Next base: position 8,969 of record JAODAL010083212.1, read on the forward strand.
ATGTTAAAAAAAAGCGGTCATTTTCCTGTGATGCATTCCCTTTTAACTTGCGGCTCCCACACAAACCCCGCGCACAAGCTTCCGGCCCCCTAGATAGTCCAGGCACCCCCTTTCCACCTCGTTCTTTGGTGGTTGGCCGTCCCAGAGGTCGGACCCTCACAATCGTAATGTTATGTGAATACCCCTGTAATAAAACTCCTTGGTGGTTTTCGGTCAGAAAAATATCGCCACAATTTTTCGTTGTATAACTTTTCTTTTCCCCTTTTCATCTTTTTTGGATTTTTATTTGCGGGATGAATCAAAAGTGACGTCTTCAGACAGAAAGGGCAACGTGGCCCATGAGACGATAAATAGATCGTCAATAGAGAAACTGTGTAACGTTATCATTGGTGCGAACACGATTCTTGCCTCCACCTTTGCCTCTTAACATTTCTCTTATTGCAACATCGCCAACAAAAGAAGTGTACAAAAGATAAAAATACCAATTATTTCATAGAGAATCTAGGTCCTAAAACCATATAAAGTATATAAAAGTAAAGTGCACAAAAACATAATACTTGAAAGGGAACTACGCTGCCTTGTGGCCTCAAGCATCAATTACAGCTCGACAACGTCTCCGCGTTCCAAGTCGAGTCTTTGAGCGGGAGGTGCCCCACCTTTTTAAAAGGGCGCCCCTCGGTCATTGAGGTTCAGGGGTACAGACAGGCTTGGACAGGCCCACAGGTGAACAGGGAAAACCCCCGGGGGGCTTTTTTTAGCATGACAATGTCAGCGGAGAGTTTTTTTTAAAATGTATATCACCTTGGGGGAGGCAAAATACAAGGGGGGGAAAAAAAAAGGGCGTACAGGAGGGGAGTACGTCATTACAGTAGCTGTAGGGGGGTCCCAAATAAATCCCCGGTGGGCCCCAAAAAAAGCTCAAAATGGGGCCCCCCAGAATCAACTCCCCCTTTGGGCCTAGAAACAAATCAACTGGGGCCCAATGTCAACTCCGCCTGTGGGCTTAGAACCAAATCAACTGGGGGGCCCCTATGTCAACTCCCCTGTGGGCTTTTTGGAACAACTCAACGTGGCCCCAAATTCAAACCCCGGGCTTAGAAACAACTCAACTGGTGGCCCCTAGAATCAACTCCGCCTGTGGGCTTAGAAACAACTCAACTGGTGGCCCCTAGTGTCAACTCCGCCTGTGGGCTTAGAAACAACTCAACTGGCGGCCCCTAGTGTCAAAATCCCCCTGTGGCTTTAAAAAAACTCAATGGTGGGGCCCCCATGTCAACTCCGCCTGTGGGCTTAGAAAAAAACTCAACTGGTGGCCCCCCGAATCAATCCGCCCGTGGGCTTTGAAACAAATCAAGTTGGGCCCCCAGTGTCAACTCCGCCGGGGCCCAAAACAAATCAACTGGTGGCCCCAGTGTCAAAACTGCCTGTGGGCCAGAAAAAAACTCAACTGTGGGCCCCCAGTGTCAACCCCCTGTGGGCCTTTGAAACCCAAACCCCCTGGGGGCCCCCAGGGCAAACTCCGCCGTGGCTTTAAAAAACTCAACTGGTGGCCCTAGAATCAAACCCCCCGTGGGGCCCAGAAACAACTCAATTGGCCCCTTTGTCAACTCCCCCCTGTGGGCTAGAAACAAACCCAAATGGTGGCCCCCCAGGGGCAACTCCCCCTTGGGGTTTTGAAACAACCAAAAGGGGCCCCTAGAATCAACTCCCTTTGGGGTTTTGAAACAATCAACTGGGGGCCCTAGAAACAAATCCCCGTGGGCTTTTGAAACAACTAACGGTGGGCCCCCAGTGTCAACTCCCCGTGGGCTTGAAACAACCAAGGGGGCCCCAGTGTCAACCCGCCTGTGGGGTTAAAACAAAATCAAGGGGCCCCTAGTGTCAACTCCGCCTGTGGGCCTAGAAAAACCAAATTGGGCCCCTAGTGCCAACTTCCCCCGTGGGGCCCGAAAAACCCAAATGGGGCCCCTAGGGGCAAATCCCCCTGGGGCTTAGAAACAATCAACGGGGGCCCCTAGGTCAACTCCCGCCTGTGGGGTGAAACAACTCAACTGGCGGCCCCAGAAACAACTCCCCCTGGCGCTTAAAACAACTCAACTGGGGGCCCAAAAAATCAACTCCCCTGTGGGGCCAGAAACAAAATCAACTGGTGGCCCCTTGTCAACTCCGCCTTGGGCTTAGAAAACCAAAATCAAATGGGGGCCCCTAGAATCAACTCCCCCTGTGGGGTTCAGATTTTTAAATACTTTTGTCCCCCAAAAAAAAAAAACTTTCCACAGTATTGCAATTATAATAAGACATAATTTTTATTCTAATCATTTAACACCAGCCCCCCAAAAAATTAAGGACTTGGGGTTT
>JAODAL010083213.1:0-11325 GCA_025379985.1 Phyllomedusa bahiana
GGGGTTTTCCATCACCTCGTTAAAACCCCCCCTTAATTAAAAAAAAAAGGGGACAAGAACTCATCAGCTCTCTGTGAACGATGGGATTTTTTTGCTTAGGAAAAAAAAATTTACACTAGAAAAAACCTCCAACAATTAAAGGACAAAAAAAAAGCATTAAACCAAAAACTGACCCGATTTCGCAAGGAAAAAACCTTTTTAAAAACGGCTGTTAAAAAATTCGACAGAACAAACAGAACGAAACAAAAATTTTTTCATTCGTGATCTAACTGAATTTAAAAGGGTAGCTTCTCACTTTTTGTTTGGGGGTGAAAATATAGAAACAGACTTTTCCCCCCATCTGACCAAAATCCATCGATAGAAACGACAAAAAACCATTAGAAAACGAGGGTAATCCCCCCGGGGAAGGGGTAGATCCCCAGTACTCGAATAGGAGACACTTTTAATAGAGGGCAAATCAATACCCCAACAATCAGACGAAGATCTCATTCCCCAGATTTATAAATATGTTGAGCGATTGCGTTGGCATCAGATCAGCGATAGTCAAGCGGCCGCTATCGAAAAGGGTTTTCGATAGTGAGCATCGATTATGAGCGTTTACCATTAAAGTCTAAGGGAGAGCAACAACCCCTTCATTATTACCCCCAAAACAAGCGGGAGAAGCGAAATCAACATCCCAACAGCAAAGGGGATACGTGCTACATCTTAGCAATACACTTGGGTTTATAAAAGCACAGAAAAAAGCACAGACCCTTTCACACCCCGTTTTGTACCACACATGACCCTTAAAAACCTGCATCACCCACAAATTAAAAAGTCCCAAAGGCATTATGATTTAACCACATGTTATTTGAACTGGCATTGAAATCCCTTTCCGGGAACGCAGCAGACCCCCAAACCGCATGCCCCCCCAGATTTAAAAAGTGCCGCAAAAAGGAGTCTTTAACCACCTTTTTATTTTAAAATTGGGCCCCTAACTAATCTTCCTGTACCGCAGAATACCATTAAACCCGTCTGACCCCCAGTTTTTTAAAAAAAGCCAGAAAAAAGGGGTCTTTCAAAACCAAACCCTTTTGTTTGAACGGGCATAAACTGTCCCCCCGTCCTGGGCCACAGATGAAACCCTTTTTAAACCCGTCAGACCCCCAGATTACAAAAATGCCCCGGAAAAAAGGGTCTTTTTTAACCACCATTTTTGTTTAACTGGACATTGACTAAACGGGCCCCGTGCCCCAGCAAAGACCCAGGGCCGGAGTTACAGTGGGTGCGGGGGGGGGGGGAGCCCAGGGTGGGGTCCGCATCTAAATTAAAACCAGGTTAAAATGCCCTGATGACGCAGCAACAAAAAAATGGCTTTGCTGGAAAAAAAAAAAAACCCCCAAAAAAAAAAAAAGTGCGAAGCGGAAGTGGAGGGAAAAACCACCTTCCTCATCACATCCCCAAGGGCCTGGGGAACCCCAAAGCCCCTCCGTATAGTTTCGGACCAATTTACTTCAAATTGGAAAAACGGGGGGTTAAAACCCCTCCCCGTTTCCCCCCCAGGTGCCCTTTTGCTTGGGATTCTTTTTCCAAATTTTTCAACGTGCTGGAGGAAATTTCTCGTACTTTTTTTCCTGCCCTGCTCCATACTCCATTTCCCGAAAAACCCACATCTATCAAATTTTCCGTACCTCCCTTGTACAATTCCCGGGGAAATTTTTTACCACTTTTTTGTACATGCCAAATTTTTTAAATACTTTAAAATTTTAGAAAACACATTTTAAAAATAGGATGGAATCCCCCAAGTCATTGTTTCTCTTTTTTTTTATTTTTAAATTAAAAAGGGGTTTTCCAATACAGGAAATTTATAGCTTTTTAAAGATCATGCAAAAAAATATAAATTTTGCAAAATGTGTCCATTAACAGTGTCCTACCTATTCCTTTTCTGACAGCACCATCACCCTTAGCCACTCCCCTGACAATTGTGAAGGGAAAAAAATGTCTGTTAAAAAAACAACCCTTTTTTTTTTAAAAAGGACCTGTATATAGCTGCAATTTCAGAGCAAAATGCCCCCCCAAAAAATTTAAAGCAAGACCCCTTTAGCCCTTTTGGGAAAAATTTTTGAAAAACAAAAAGTCCGTTAGAAAAAACATTTTTTTAAATAAGGGCCTGTAAAATAAGCTGCAGTCCGCAAAAAACCCCAAAAAAAAACAAAAACATACCCTTGAGCCCCTTTGGACAAAAGTGAAGAACAAATTCTGTTTTGAAACCAACCTTTTTTTTTGAAAAGGACCTTTAGTAAAGCGCATGTCACAGCAAAAAAACCCCCAAAAATTTTAAAACATGACCCAAGAGCCACTTTTTACAATTTGGGGGAAGAACAAATTTTCCATTAAAAAAACAACATTTTTTTTTGAATAGGACCTGTTTTAAAAAAGCTGCATTTCAAAGCAAAAAAGCCCCCAAAAAAATTTAAAGCATGAACCCTTTGACCCTTTGGGGCAATTTGAAGAACAAAAAGTCCCTTTTAAAAAAACCTTTTTTTAAAAAAGGGGCCTGTAGTTTTTGCTGCAAATTTAAAAACAGCATACCCAAAAAATTATAAAAATGACTTCTCACCACGTTTAAAAAAATTTTGAGGGGGGGGGGGTGGGTTTTGGGAATGGCCGGTGAGGAAGCACAAATTTCTGAGCCCTCCTTTCCCCGGGTTTTCCAGGATCCATCCCGCTGAAAATGGGCCAAACTGCCAAAAAACAGAACCCCCAGGGGCCCCCCAAAGCCCCCGGCCCTGCACAGGGAAGATTGGGGCTTTCCCCTTTCCCCCGCTTAAAAAACCGACAACTTTTACCCCCCCTCGGAACCCCGCAGGCCCCCCAAGATGGGCCAAAGCCGGGGCGCCAAACCCTCTCCTGCTCCACGGACGGGGGCATGCGAGGGGGGAATGCAATCCTCCCCACCTTTCCCCCAGGCGCGGGGGGAAACCCCCACCCCCGGCCCCCCCCGGCACCCTTTCCTGCGGCTGGAAATTTGGGGTCTCCGTGCGCCCCACCTCCTTCTCCTGACCTTGAACCGGATATTACGTCGCTCCTGCCAAACCCCTGACCCAGAGGGGGGAGCATCCCCCCGCAGCTGCTGGGAAACCCCGCGCAACCGGGGCCCGGACCTGCTGTGAAATTTTTCACCCTTACACAGCGTGTCCCACTCTCTCCCCAGCCCCAGCCTGCAATAGTGGAAATGCCCCACACCCCGCAAGGGACTTATGATGGCCCTGGCCCCCCCCTTGGGGGGCTCTCCCCTTTTCCACCTTCAACCACTTGGGGCCTTTCCACCCTCACAAGCACAGGGGTGGGGCCTTTGGGCCCCCCTCCCCACAGCTTTTGGGGACTGGCCAGCCCCCCTTTCAGACCCCTTTTGGGGAACCCCTTGTGCTGTCCTGGGAGAAAATGGGGGCATAGTTTACTCCCAAGGGAAAAAGGGGCCCAGAGGGAAAAATCACCCGCGCACTGCTGGCCCGCATTTTCCCCACAGCGGGGTCCCCCTCCCGGTCCCGGGATCTTCTTGGAGACTTCGCCCCCCCCTTTCCAAATTTAAACCCCACCAGGGGCTTTGGGTGCCACAAAATATCCCACGACCCTTGGACCCACCCGAACCCCGGGGGAGTGCGGTCCCCCCGCCCATGAACATGGCCTCACCCTGTTTCCACAGCCAAAAAAGGCAGCCCTGCGGGCACACCCCGCGATTTTTGGGCAGCGGGGCAAACCCCCTTGGGCCCGGTGGACCTCTTTTTCCTACAGTGACAACCCCCGCCCTCGGAAGAAACAAGCCGGTGCCCCTAGCGGACCCCTTTAAAAAAATTTTCTGGAATCTCTCCCTTTAAAGACCGACATCTCTACATTGTCGCACAAATGGGCCCAAAGGGGGTTTTGCCCACCTGCGCGCTATTCTTTCCCTTTCACAACCAAAGTGAAACCCAACGGATCAGGCCCCCGTCCCAGACCCTGCTTCTCTGGCTAAAAGGTTTACTGATGAAGTGCCAAAACACCCGGCTTTTAAAAATTCGCCCAAAACATCAATTTTTGGGTGACCTCGAGAACCGCAGTCGGGGTAACAACCTGCGCAAAAGGGCCCCCAGAATCCCGGGTTTCCCAACGCTGAACGTTTTACGGGGTTTCCCCCGCTAACCTTTAAAAGACCTTTTAAGGGGGTCCCCCCTCAGCCCAATCGAACGGACAGACTCACAGGCACAAAGGGCCCCCCAAAACCCGATGAAACCAGGCCACGAGAAAATTTTTTGTCAGGGGTTTCACCTTTTTTTCGCAAGAAAGAGGAATTTCCCTTTTCCCAGGGTTAGGCGGGGGCAAGTCCGTCCTTCCCCGGGTGCCCCCATCCGATCTTTCAACTTTCTCGCCTTTCTTTTGCTCAAAGGGCCACTCTAAAAAAACCACTCCTGGGGTTTTTTTTTAGGGGAAAAATAAACCCCTTTTTACTGGGGGAAAACCCTTTCGCCAAAACTTCCCTACCTAAGCAAACCCTAACCCCCAAAGCCAGCAAAGGACATTTTCCCGCGGTACCCAACCTCCTTTAGAACAAGAACTTGTTTCCCTTTTCGGGTTGGGCCCCACCCTGGAATTTCCCCAGCTTTTAAACCTCCCCACGGAGAAAAAATGCACCCTTTTTTTCTTTTCCCACCCCCCCCACTGCTACTCCCCCCACAAGGGGCAACGGGGAACCCCCCCGGGTGGGCCGGGGGCCCCCCCGGCTCGGGAAAACCGACAGGGGTTCCCCCCTTCAAAACCCCCCCGAAATTTTTTCCCCTGGGAAAATTTTTGGTGGGGGGTTTTCCCAAACACTGGGGAGGAAAATATGTCCCTGGCTTGCCCCCATGGGCAAATTTTTCCGGTCCCTTTCCCTGAGCCCTAGGGCTTCCCTTTTTTTTCGTCCCCCCTTTTTTTTTTTGGGTCTTAAAATAGTCTTTCCCCCCAAAAACTCATCCAAAAGATGCCCCGGAACCATTTTTAAATTTTTGTCCATTTGCACTAAAATGACCGGGCCCCAGGGGAGTTCTCTCCAATCTCCCGAGCCTTCCCCCATTTTCCCCCGTGGTGGAACCCCCGCCTGAGTTCACCCCACCCTTAGCAGGGTTCTCATTTCCTGAAAAATTTCCCCTTTTTTTAATAACCCCCGGGACTTTGGTACATCTTTTTTTGTTTTTTTTTTCATGTTTTAAATTTTTCCTGGTTGGGGGGTTTTTGTGTTTGTTTTTTTTTTTTTTTTTTTCCTTTTTTTTTCTTCTCCCCCCCTCCTTTTCCTCCCTTCTTTCTCTTCCCTCCTTTGCCCGCAGGGGTTTCCGGGTTTTAGGGTTTTCCCGGGGGGTGTAGAAATGCCGGCCCCCCCGACTCTTTCCCCAATTTGGAAACCCTTTTTGTTGCCCCCCCTTTAAAACCCCGAAGGGGCTGAACATACCGGGGAAGCGGGCACAAGGGGTTTTCACCACTTTCATCGCCCGGGCACAAATTGGGATGCCCCCAAGGACTCATTTTAAGGTAGGGCACCCCCCCCATTATCAAAGTAAAAATTTTACATCGTGGCACTTTGCTAAATTTTTTCGAGGGCCCGGTCCGGGGGGTCGCAATAGGCATTCATCGGCTCTGGGGGCACCAGGTGGGAAATTGTACGGGAGATCCGGAGGGCCCAACCCATATTGGTTTTCCTTTCCCTCAGTGGGCACGTTCCCCTGTTAAACAATGCTTATGCCCCAAAGAAAGGGCCCGCCAGGGTTTTTTTAATACTTAGTCCCACAATTTTCTTCCCTTTTTCCAGGGGGGTGTTATACTTTGTGGTGACTTTTTTTGCCCGCCGATCCCCCCTTTGGAAAAATTTTTCGGGGGAAAACTTCCTTTTTGGGTTACTCCGCAAACAAGAAAGGGGAAAAGGGGCCCCTTTTGCTACTCCAGCGGGGAAAGGCCCCGGGGGATCCAAAAACCCCTCTGATTTGGGGGTTACACCCTTTTTTTCTCCCCCCACGGCTTTTTTATTTGCCGACTAGACTATATTTTGGGCCAGCATTCGGCTTACCTATGGGGGTTTTCCGCCTCCATTTTGGGAAAATTCTGTGGTCTGAACCCCCGCCCCAGTGTTTTTGCCCCCCTTCACCCCCCCTGCCCACACATGAGGGGAGTCGGAATTGGGAATTTTTTAAAGAGTCCCCCTTTTTTGGATTTCTTTATGTGTCCCCCGACATTGAAAATGAATCCCCAATTCCTACTCTCCACAGCTCAAACCCACTTTCTAAACCCACCCAAAGGGAGGCACTCCAAAAAAGGGGCTCCGGGGCACTCCCCATTAAGCATGGGTCTCGGCCAAAAAAGACAGAGCGGCCACCCCTTTAAAAAAACCTCCCCCCCTAGGTTTTCCACAAATGAAATGAACACAAAGGGGGCCCTTTTCCCCCCCCCGGTCCTTCCGGGAACTGCAAACTTTCACGTTTGGAAAGGGGCGGGGTCTCTTGGGGGGCCCCATGGGGATTTTTTTTCTCCAAAATCCGCAGGGTTTCCCTTTTTTGAAAATGGTAACAATTTTGGGCGAAAAGTTGGCCCGGGCAGTCCGCCCCCAAATAGCCCAAAAAACTTTTCCCCCAACAAGACCACTTCAAATTCCTGGTCCTTTCCCCCTGAAAAAAATTGCTGAAAAAACCTTTCCCCCTCATTTTTTAATTTTCCCAAAATAAAAAGACTTTTCCCCCGCCCCCCCCCATCCCACTCAACCGGGTGTTTTTCCCCCACCCCTCCTTTGGGAAACCAGAAAATTTTAGATTCGGGGCTAGGGTTTGGAGGAACCAAATTTCTCTGGTTTTGGGGTTGCCCGGCTGGGCATTTTAAAGGGCCTTCCCCGGGGGGAAAGACCCCCGGGGGAAGGGGGCTTTCGGGAAACCTTTTTTTAAAACCTTTCGAGATTTACTTAGCCCCTGCTTTAGGAGCCCTTTAAAACCATCACAAACTGAGCTCACTTTCCCCCTCCCCAAGCAACGTTAAACACCCTGGGGGGGTATTATTCCAAAAACCCGGGGGAAAGGCCCCCCAACTTTTTGGTAGTTACTGTCCCCATTTCGGGTGGGTTAATGAGATCGAAAATATATGCAAAGCGATCGCCAACAACCATTCCCCCTTTTAAAAATTTAAAAGTTTCCCTCCCAAACCCCCTGGGGTTTGGTTTCCCGGGGGAAAAAGGGGGCGCCCATTAAAACCTTAAAAAAATGATCTTATCCACCAAAGCACGCTCCCCTAGGGTTCCCCCCTGGTTGGGGGTGTCACTAGACCGGGGGGAAAGGCGTCGTCGCATTTTTGTTTGGCCCTTTTCCGCATCAAAAAACCCAGTAACTGGGTTTTGGGGCCCCGGGTTTCCTAGCCAAATTGCGGGCCCGTATCTGCGCCCTCCCCGCCTTTAAAATTTTTCCCGGGGCCTTTTCCGCCCCCCTTTCCCCCCAACTTAAATGGGGCAAAAACAGGGGTTTCCCCCTTTCCTTTCCGCGCTGTAAAGTTCTTGGGGAGGAAGTCTTATGGCGGCCAAAAAAGGGCAAAACCCCGGAAAATTTAAAGGGAATCTCGATTGGGGCCCGGAGTACAAAAAGCTCGGGCGTTTGCCGAAGACCTTCTGGGCTACATCACTAACCAAAATAATCCCCCCTTTCCCGCTCGAGGCCGAAATCAGAAACCGGGAAGGGCCCAAAAAATTTAAAAAAAATTTTTCTAAAATCCCGAGGCCTTACGTAGGGATTTCCCCCCAAAAACAAAACTTCCATACAGTTTCCCAAATTTTTCCCCTTTTTAAATTTTCCCCAAATGGGTATCTCATACTTTGGGGTTAAAATCCAAGATTTTTTCGAAACACTTTTCTAACCCCCTTCCCCCTCTATTTTCGTAAAACTAAAAAAGGAAACCCGGGTACTTGGGGAAAAAAGGAGCTGTCCCTTTTTGGAAATCAACTTTTTAAAAATGTCAAATTTTCCCCCAAATTTTTTTAAAACCCCTTTTAGAAATCTCCCCCATACACAAAACCCCCGGGCCCCGAATTTGGGAAAAAACTTCCCAAAAAAAGCTTTCACGCTTTCGGTGGTCTAGGGGAAACCGCGAATAGCGAAAGACAAACCCTTTAAAAAAGCCAAGGCATGGGGGGCACAGGGGTTTCCCCATTGTAATTGTATTACTTGGGTTTTGGCTTTCTCGAGGGTTTTTTTGGGGCTGGCTAATGAAGGAAGACAAACTTTGGGAACTTTGGCAGAGGACCCCTTTGTTCTTCTCAGTGGCGGTTTTTCCCCTGGAACCCGGACTCCTGCGCGGGAGACAAAATGTCCCCCCTCTTTCTGCAAAAAAAAAAAAAAAAACCTTGGCCACCTTATTTCTTTTAACCCCGGGAAATCCCACTCTCTTTTAGAAAAAAGGGGGGCCCCTTTTACCTTCCCAAATGATAACCCTATTTTCCTCCAGCGTCTCGCCAAATGTTTTTTTTGGGTTTGGGGCGAAAAGGGCTCCCCCTGCGCCCTGCCAGGGGCCCCCTTTAAAGGGGAAAACTGAGACCACTTGGCGAAAATTTTTTGGGGGAACCCATTTTTTGCCAACCCCTTCTTTCATATGCCAGCCCTTTTCCCCTTTCTTTTATAGGGTCAAAATCCAGGTTTTAATTTAGCAGGGCCACTTACGGGGTTTTTTAGTCGGGCCCTGGTATTGCCGTAAGCACGAGGCACCCTTTGTCATTTTTGTAAAAAAATTAAATTTCTTTTTAGCAAGGGGGGAGCTCCCCCCCCCCCCCCCTCTTTCTGCCCCGAGATGGGGAAAAGAGTTAGGGCCCTTTTCCCTTTAAATTCCCCCCAGGGGAAACATTGCTTTTCCCCCAAGACCCATAAAAAAAGGTTTTAAAGCGCCAAGCACCAGGGGACCCCGGGTAAAAAAAACCTTTCTCGCTGGTACAAAGGGGTTTCCCCCTAACGGCATAAAATCTTCCCCCCCCCACATCGATATGTGCTTGGGGATGTGGAAAAGGAAAAGAGGGGAAAACCCTGACCCAAGTTTGGGTGGGTTTCTCTGTTCTACCAGCTTCTGGGGGTTCGGTCCCGGAATAATTTGAGGAAAAATTTCTTGGGGGGCCGATCCCGAATACCCGAAGGCACTGGCCCGCTTTTCATTTAATTTCCCAAAGTCTGTTGATAAATTTAAAAAATCGTTTTCTTAAACATCTGGGTCCAGCCCCCCAAAACTGTGATCCCCGCAAGGGAAATCGAACTTTCCCCCCTTTCCCCAACCAAAAATTTTTTGGGGGAAAATTTGGGTTTGTAAGGCCAATGGAGGGGGTAAAATCCCCCCGAACCCCGGAACAATTTTTAAAAAATTCAACAGAACCCTGGGGTTCCCCTGGCACTTTTTTTTTCCCAAAATCCCCACTATTCCTCTCCATCACTTCCTAAAAAAGTCTGGGCCTTTTTAAGGGGGCCTTTTCTTTTCCCCGTTTTCCCCCCCGTCCTTTCCCTCTCCCCTCCTTTTTTTTAGGGGTCGTGGGAGCGTGTTTTATTAGAGTAAACTCCCCTTTGGGCTTTTTTTTTTTTGTCCCGTCCTATTATTTGGCTATACAATCACACATTTATTGATTTTTTTTGATTGTTTAAGGCCCTGCTGAAAGGGCATTTTACAAATTTCTTTTTTTCCCCATTGTATTGGACAATAATTTCACCTTTTTATAGGGGGACAAACCCCAACTTTATTTTTTTCAAGGAAAATTTGAAACTAAAAGCCCCTAAACCCGTAGGTTTTTTTTACTATTTGCCCCATTTTCAAACGTTGCTCCTTTAAAAATATGGTAAAAGCCATTATACTAAATATGAATTGTGTTTTTTAAAACATTTATGGGCCCTTTTTTTTTTCACTTATTTTTTTTTTTTTTTATAAAAATTTTTTTTATATATTTTGTGCTCTATGCAAGGGTTGAAAAATTTGAAAAACTGAATTTTTTTTGATTTTTTCATTAATAAAAAAATTTTTTAAATTTGAAAAATTTTTGAGGGAGAAAAAGCCACTTTGAAGGGCCCCATTTTTGTTCCAAAGGACCATATTAAAAACTGGGATCTCAAAAGGGTTTAAATTTACCCCAAAAAAAAAATATGACTTCCACCACTATTAAAAAAAAGGGGAGGGGGAAAAAGCCACATAGAAGCCACATTTCTGTTCCAAAGGGGCCAGATTATTGCTGTTTTTTCCCCAGCAACATGAACCCAAAACCCTTGACAAAAGCGAAAACTTTTTTAAATAAAAAAGGGGGGGAAAAGGAATTCGGTGTTTTCATGAAAACCCTTTGCGTCTTTTAAAAGCTCCTCACAACAAAAGAGAAAAAAAGAGGAAAAGAGAATAAAAATTCATTTAAGAAATTTCAAATTTTTAAAAAAAAAAATTTTTTAAAAGGAACCATTTCTGTTTTTAAAAAGGGGAAATTTAAAAAAAGAACCGGCAACTAAACGGTGAAACCTCGGCAATTGGGGCCACAACAACAACAAAATCCAAGCCTAAATTTATCCTTTATGAAAGTCAAACAACCACCCTTAAACTTTTGGAAAGCCGGGGTGCGTTTTTTCTGAAAAGACAAACCCCCCCTGTGCTGAAGGTCCGTCAGATAGAAAGCTGGCTGCGGGGAGGACAACACCTCAAGGCGTGAGAAACCACCCCGGGCCCTTTTTCTTTCCCTTTTGGGGTACCCCGGAAGTCAAAGGGGGCCGGAAAAACATGCAAAAACAAACGGTGTTTTAGACCAGATAGTCGTGCAAACCCTTTATCTTAAGCTGTCTCGGTTTGGATGTGTGCCCTGGGATTGCAATTTCGTTTTTTGAGGTTGGAAAAAAAGAAAGCCAGAGGGCAAACCCCTTAGGCTTTCCCCCCACCCTTTCCCTGCTGGGGGGCCCGTTTCGCCTACTTGGCACTCTAACTGCGTCAACGTCGCGGGTGTTTTCCACCGTGAAAATTTGGGGAACGTGAAGCAAAATACCAACAGATGTCCCCATTGATTTAATCAGCCAAAGGGCCCCCCATTTCCTGCATTTTAAATTTTTATTTTTGGGGGGGGAAGGAAAAGGGTGATTTTTTTTTGTAAACCCCGGGGGGCCAGGAGGGTGGGGCCCCCCCTAACCCGTTTTTTCATTTTGATGGGGCCTAAAAGCAAAAATCATGTTTGGGGGAAATGGACATCCCCAAACACTCATGGAGAGAAGGGGCCTTGATTTCCCAACCTCTGGGGCCGGGGGGGCACTAGCAAACTGATCTTCCTCATTTTTTCCTTCCTTTCCCCCTCAAATCCGTTTAAACCCCCTT
>JAODAL010083214.1:0-11325 GCA_025379985.1 Phyllomedusa bahiana
AAATTAATAATTATATATAAAATTACTAATATATAATATATATATATAATTATTATATATTTAAAAACCTACATTAAAAACACTGGGATTAGATGCATTTTTGTTAGAAAACCTGAAGAATGCCTTAATTTCATTTATTAGGCCAGGTATCACAAGCCAGTACTCCATTCTGCACTGATGAGGGGCAGACTCCTTGAAACACCTATTTGTAGATAAGTACCTGGCTTGACTTTATTCAGTCATTTCTGAAAGCTCAGTGAGTCAGGTGTGACTTGACTAAAAGTGGCGATGGAGTCCTTGCTGTTTCTCTTGAACTTATTTTAATATATTTTTGATTTCCTGGCACATTTATAACATGTAGGTCTCCACATACTTACATGGTGGCTCTCTTTAATGGTAAAATTACCTCTTTATTGCTACATTTACACCCTCTTACCCAACCAACCAGTACTCTACTCTGCACTGATGAAAAATACAGATGTCTGTAGTTCATATTTGCCAACTTTTGAAAGTAGCCTTCAGGGAGATTCGAAGCTGTGGCGCACGTTGCACCCTGGTCAGAAATTTGCACGACCACGCCCTCTTTGTATCAAACCACACTCCTTCAAATGTTACGCCTACTACACCCAACTGTGTAACAGCTCTGGAAGAAAGCTAAGTTAGGATTTTGGCGTCACCCAAGTTTCTTGGACATTGGATAGCCTATTCAGGTGAGCTGAATCCTAAACCATTACATTACTACAAATATTTCCACCATAAAGTGATTATATAGTGGTAGATACCAATGTACATAGACTCTGCAGACTGTATATTACCCCCATACAGTGACAATATAGTGGTAGATACCAGTATACACAGGAGCCCTGCAGACTCTATATTAACGCCATACAGTGACCATATAGTCATAGATACCAGTGTTCACAGGCTCCCTGCAGACTGTAAATTACCACTGTAAAGTGACCATTTAGTGGTAGATATCAGTGTACACAGGCTCTGCAGATGCTTAAGTAACTACAGAGCAGTTACATTTAGGCACTCACCGGAGACATCTTCTATGACTGGAATTTTTCTCTTTCCCTTTTCTTCTCCATCCTGTCAAGACCGCCATGATGATTTCTATCAGCCATGACTCGTCCCTGCAAAATTTACCACACAAACATCTTAGAATTCAATTTTTTTCAGCACTTCGCTAATTGTGGCCTCCTCCTTACAAACTCCATATGCAGTGATAGGTGGGGAGGTTATGGGGTGATGGGTGGAGGGGACTATAGGTTAATAGGTGTAGAGGTTATTAGATGATAGGTGGAGGTTATGAGGGGTGATAGGTGAGGGTTGTATTTTGTGTTGGCATTAGAATGCATAACACAATGGTGGGGAAAGGGTAGGAGAGAGGAGTACAGAGCACAGCTAACAATCTCCTTGGGGGGCAGAGGATCATCCAGCTGTAGATTGTGCAGCATCTGTGGCCTGTATCCCCCAGAATCATATTGTGCAGTTTGAACTCCATACCCTGCAAACCCAGAACATCAGCCACAATTATGGTCTTCAGGGGGTACAAGAGATGGAGTTTAGTACTGTCATTTTTTGAATGCTTTCATTTTTATACAGCATTCCCCTTTGGACTATGTCAGACTCATTGGATTATTTCGGACTAGTGTTGGATTGATTTCTTTACTATAATGGTTAAAGAGGGCTGATGTCGGGAAGTGTTTATTTAACTAAAAATTTTCTTTGTGCAATTTTTGTCTGTTTTTCTCCCCATTTAATTCGAAGTGTTAGTAATGGAGGTGTCTGACAGATGCCTCTCCATTACTGTCGCTCGGGCTTGGTGTTAGCCAGCTGGGGTTTTTTGTCACCCTAAGACTGACAAAACAACCAGCCCACAGCCACCCCAGAAGCAGACTTTCACATTAGAGGGTCTGCTTCTGACAGTTATCCGTCTCTCCCCAGTACCCCTGGTGCGTTGTGTACTGGGGTAATAGTGACACGGGGTTAGTGTCAACCCTGGGCTGACACCAAACCCGAATGATAGTTATGAAGAGGCAGATGCCTCCATTACTATCACTGTAATTATATGGAGAAAAAAACAGACACAAACTGCACAAAAAACTTTTATTTAAATAAACACTCCCCAACAACAACTCTCTAACCATTTTGTTTGAAAAAAATAGATCCAAATTTCATAGACCAATTTAATGATCCGGCTGTTTAATAAAATATGCATTTTATTCTTTCAATCTTAAAAGCATACATAAATCCGCTCCTTTTCCGGCGGCATGCAATCATGAAAACATTATACTGGGATACTTAAGTTTGTTGCGGCGGGTCGCCGTTCAGCAGCAATGTCCACAGACCCCTCTCGGTCTTAATCCCCACAGGGTTTCCTTGGAAGTACGCCAGGAGCCCGGGCTAAGCGCCATGTCAGACAGCGACGTTTCGAGACATGTGGTTTTCCTTTCTCAAGCATGCGCACAACTATGCAGGGCCCCCTTATAAGGAGCGCGGCTCAACACTAAAAACAACAATAAAAACAAAAGAAAGAAAAGCCTACAGAAACATCTTAAAAACTGAAGTTTTCATTGTTTTCCTTTGGGGGCCAGGGGAATCCATAAAGGGAACCAAAATTTGTGCACTATAATTTGGGTTATTTTACGCTCCAAAAATGCATCTAAACCATTTTTGAACTCGGGTTTTTTAAATTTTCCCCAAGGGAAACCCCTCTGGCAGAGAGTTCCCACAGTCCACTGCTTTAACAGTAAAGAACCCCTTTCTAGGGTTTATGTAAAACTTTCGTTCCTCAAGACGTAGAGGTTTCCCCCCCTTTTTTCTAGAACACCCCTTTGGGTATAAAAAAAATCTTGGGAGAGATTTTTTATATTGACCTTTGATGTTTTTTAAAACCCATTTTTATTATTTTCCCCCCGAAGCTTCTTTTCTCAAAAAACAAAAAAAACCCAAATTTCTTGCTAATTTTTCCCGGGTACTGTAGTCCACCCAGCCCTTTTTTATTATTTTTGTTGCCCCCCTTTTTGAAACTGTTCAAGCTCTACAATGTCTTTCCTGTGCCTTGGTGCCCCAAAAATGTACCAAAATACCAAATGTGTGGTCAAAACCGAGATTTGTATAATGGGAAATAAGTTTCAGGATGGGGCCTCAATGCCCCTTTTAATGCCCCCCATAAATCCTTTTTCCCTTTTGGCAGCTGCTGTTGACACGGGGCTGCTAAAATTTAATTTTTACTGTCCCCGGGAAATCCCAAGTTCTTCTCCATGCACTTTTCCCCATGTTTTTCCAAAAAAAATGTAATCATGTAATGAAATTTTTTCCCCCCCATTGCAAAAACCTTGCATTTTTCTGTATTAAAAATCATCCATTTCCCTGCCCAGGCCTCCAATTTTACCCAGACCCCCTTTGTAATAACACTTTTCCTCTATTTTTTTAAGACCCTTTGATCATCTGCAAAAAATCGATTTTTCTACTGTGTAATCCCTTTTGTAAGTTCATTAATAAAAAATGAAAAAAGGGAATGGGCCCAAAAATGACCCTTGTGGAAACCCCACTATTTAAACGCGATCCAGTTTGAGTATGAAACCTTTAAATTACTACCCTTTGTTTTCTTTCAGTGTGCCAGTTGCCACTTTTTTCCCCAGTCCAAGCATTCTATTTTTTTTTACCAACCTTTTATGTGGCCCCCGTATAAAAATGCTTTAAAAAAATCTAGATTTTTATGACACCCTAGTGCCCCCCCCGGGACCCGGTTTTAGCACTGTTTTCCTAAATAGAAGCTGATGAGATTAGTCTGACGGGGCCCACCCTTTTAAATAAACCCATGCGGGAAGGGGGTTTTAAAACATTTTTTTCAGGTAAATACCCCAGGAAAACCCTCTCTGAAAACCCCTTCAAACCTTAAAAACATTTTCCCTACAACAAGGTTACCCTTCCCGGCCATAGTTTCCGGGATCACTTTTTCCCCCTTTTTGAATATTGGACCACATTTGCTATGCGCCAACCCTTTTGGGACATACCCCGTTATTAGACGTCCATAAAATATTAAGGAATGGGGGCCCTTCAATGACATCCCCTTTAACCCCTTAGGACACGTGGGTGAATCCCATCTGGCCCGGGGGATTTTCTATTTTAATCTTCTTAAGACGGAGCTGCATTTTCCCTTTTTTTGAGTAAGACAAGAAACTTTTAATTGGGATTTTAAACCCCCACCCCTCTGTTAAAACGGGAACTCTTTCCTGGGAAAGACATTGGAGAAAAAATTTGTTTAATGGGTATGCTTTTTTCATTTCCTCTACTGTATCCCCCTCTTTTTTTTTTTAAAAGGGGCCCAACTTTTTCTTTTTTAAATCTTTTTAAACTTATTTATAAAAGGTTAAAAAAAAATATTTTTGGGGGTTATTTTTACTTTCTATAGGCAATATGCCCCTTTCCGTCTCCAGCTTTGCTTCCTTTATCTTTATTTTCCCAACTTTATTTTTTCCCTATAGCTTCTTATTTGCCTTTTCACTGCCCCCCCTTTGTTTTAGTAGGTTAAATTTCTTTTTTTTTTGTTTTTTATTGCCTCCCTTTTCATCTTTTTGATCCCCAATTTGGGGTTTTTTCCTTTTTTTTTAAAAATTTTTTTTTTTTCCAAAGGTATGTACCTCTCACCGTGGTATCTTTAAAATGTTTTTTAAAAAAATATCCCATTTATTATTTGTACCCGCCCAAATTTTAAAAACATTGTCCCATTTAATACGGGTTTAGGGCCCCCAAGCAAAAAAAAATTAGCCTTCCTAAAATTTTGTTTTTTTTGCGGCTCCTTGACAAAAAACTCTATTGAGGAAAAAAATGGAAAAATTTTTTAAAATTTGGGTTTTTCCCATTCCCTAAAGGGGCCCCCCAACCGAACCCCTTTTTTACTTGAAAGGCTATTAGTCAATATTTTTAAAACTAGAAGGGGCCCCTTTCCCCATAGTCGGGTTTTTGCACCATTTGCAAAGGTTTAAATTTTCATTAGTTAATGACAAAAAAAACTGTTTCCCTTTTTGAGAGCTTTCAGGTTTTAGATTCCCCAATTTTAAAAGGTTTTGGATGGTTATTGCCCATAATAACCCAAACCCCATTCTGATTTTCCGCCTGATTTTAAATTTTCCCGAGGAGTACATCTTCCCTGGGTTTTTTATATTTTGGGGGGCCCATAGCAACTCCCATTAGAATTACCCCCAAAGGGAAAATTTACCCATAAATGTTTTCCCCCTGTTCATTTCCTGTACCCCTTAAAAACTTCCCCCCAAATTTTTTGGCCTTTTGACCCGGAAATTTTTCAAAGAAAACAGAACCTTTCCCCCTTCCCGGGCTTTAAGATCCTTTTTAAATAAAACTGCAACCCTGCAGGGTTTAAACCCCCCAGTCGTAGCTCTAAAACCCGCCCCTGTTCAGGGTTTTTCCCCACTATGTCATATTTTTCTTCAGCAAATTTAAAAATTCTAGTTAATTTTTTTTTTGTTGGTTAGACCCTGGCATTTGGTCAGCTTTCAATTTAAAAGATTTTTTTAGTTTTTTATTCCCTTTTTCCCTGATTTTTTTATCTATTTCTACCCCCCCCCGCCTCCACCCCCACCCCCTGTTTTTTTATTTCCTTTAAATTTCCCCGTCTCTATCTTTAAAATCTTGCATTGGGTAATTTGTAAAATTACTCTCCCCCCCCTCCCTAGTTTTTAAAAATTCCTCCCAAAATTTCCCCCGGGCCCTTTTGTCCCCCCCAAAACAGCTGCAACCCCCCCCATTTAGGGGCAGCCCATCCCCAGCTAGATTTTGAAACCCAAACATAAAAGGGCACCCCGTTCTTTTTCCCAAAAACCCAAATCTCTCTTTCCACACCAATTTTTGAGCCACTTTTTCCCCTCTGAAACTCCCCCCTGAATCTCTTTTGTGGGCCCCCGGGAAAAGGTTTTAATTTTTCTAAAATATTTCCTTGGGGGTCCTTGGCCCGAAACTTTTGGCCCCAAAAACCCTGAAATCTTTAAAAAAGGGCGCTTCCACCATCCTCACAAATTTTTTTATTTGGTGTCAATGTGGGGCCCTGACAGCTGGATTCCACCATCCCCACCCAGAAAACTCGTCTCAACCCGATTTCCCCGATATGTCGAAAATCGGGCCCCCGGTAAAAAAACATACTTTCACGATCCGGCTTTGTGGGATTGCCCCTTGTATTTCCCCTAATAATGGAGTCCCAACTACTAGCACCCTTTTTAGCCTGCCCCGTACTCCTAATTTTTCCCTTTTTACTGGGGACCCGAAAAGGGGTAGTGTCTTTCTGCTGCAATGCTATTTCTGGCTGATATTCCCCCCATCTGCAATCTTTCAAAATTTTTTTGGGTGAAGTGGTTGTTAAACCCCCCAAATTTTTTAAAAAAGGACCCCCAGGCCCCCCTAACCCCCCAAACCCCCTGCTTTCCCTCGAAAACCCTTTCCTTCCTTGGGAATGTATTAAAAACCCACCAGGGAGAATCAACGGTTCCTGGGAACCCTCCCTTTTTTTTACCCCCATCCTTTCCCCCACCAATCTTTAAAAACCCTGCGGGGAATGATAAAAACTTTTGTGGGGGCCCCGCCAAACCTTCGGGAATTGTCCCCAAGTGTAAAAGGGGGTCCCAGGTGGGGGGCGCCAAAATTTGGGGGTTTCCAAATTTAAAAGGGGGGAATCCAAGGGGGGGGGGTTTTTTCGGCCCCTTCTAAATGGTTGGGGCCAAAATGGGGTTCACCATCTTGCCCCAGCCCGTATGCCCCCCCGAAAATGTTGTCAAAAGGGTGGCATAAAAATTGCACGGTTGTGCACTGGACAACATTAGTCCCAAAAATTTTAAATCATTTGGGGGGTTTCCAAAAAAAATATTGGGAAAAACCCAATTTTAATAATTTAAAACAAATTTTAATTCTTCCCTTAAATTTTTCCAAAACTAAAGTCTCTCAATCTCAAGTTTTCCCACACTTAAAACAAAACACACCTATAAGGGGGGGGGGAAAAAAACACTCGCAAAACTCCTTTTACTCGCTCAAAATACTCAGTTTTAAAACCCTTTTCCCCCACTGCGTTTGGGGTGTGCTGGGAAAACTCTTTCAGAAAAACAAAAGCCCAAAATCATTTCATCCCCAAAAAGTCCATCAAATCCGAAGTAGTTCAAATGAACCAAAATTACACACATGCAAATACATATAGGCTGACTAGCCTATTCAGTATCCATGAAAAACTTGTTTTTACCCCATATTTGGGAACATTTTAAAAACCCAAATTTCCCATGAAAGGAAAAATTTTGCCCCCTTTGGGGGATGGAGTGTCACCGCCCTTTTCCTGAATGCCGGAAAGGCTATTGCCATGGGCAACCTCCAGAGTCTGTCCCCTGCAACCGCCAGAGCCAGAAAGCAGGGAGCAGGAGACAGGAGCAAGGAACAGGAGACAACAGGGTAACTCCTTTTTTTCTGCGGCCCTGTTTTCCATCCTCCTGCAACTTCTGGAGACAGAACCACCCGGAGGCAGGAGACGGGGGAAAAAAAATCCTTCCCCCTGCGCTGTCTTCTGCCCCCTGCAGCCCCCTGGGGACAGAAACCCCAAAAAACAAAAGGGGGCAAAGGGGGAACTTCTTTTACATGTTGGGCCCGTCTCCTTCCCCCCGCAACCCGGGAAGGGCAGGGCCGCAGGGGGGGAGACACAGAGAAACTCCTGCCCCCCCGGGAGTTTTCCTACCTCTGCTGCTTCGGAAAAAAGGGGCTGGGAGGGGGCAGAGCTAAGGGGCAACTTCTATTTCCCCGGCCTGGGTTTCCCCTTGGGTTTTTAAAACAGGGGACAAAGGAAAAAAAAAAAAAAAAAAAAAAAAAAAAAAAAAAAAAAAAAAAAAAAAAAAAAAAAAAAAAAAAATCCAAAAAAAACCCCAGGATGCAGGAGAAAATTCTTGCAGCCTGTCGCCTGCCTCCCTCCTTCCTCCTGAGGCAGGAGACAGGCTGCAGGAACAGAGGCAGGAGCCAAAGACGCGGGGGGTGGAAGGGCAGGAGCAGGGGGTTTGGGAAGGTAAAATTTTTACCTACCAGGCAGGGATGCCCCCCCCTCCTGGGGGAGCACTTGGCCCGCTAATCTTTTTTGAGAGGCCCCCCCCCCCCTGCGGTGAAAATCCGCGGCCCCAAATTTCCCGTGAAACTAGCCCGGCATTGCTTCATTTAAAAAAACCTTTTGGGGCGGGGGGGGTTCCCCCGGGCCCTTCCGAGGAACGGGAGGTGGGACCCTCTTGCCCAATCCAGGAGGATTGGCAAGTATGCTGTAGTTGAGTACTGGCTTTGCTTTATTCTCCCAATCATTTTCTCCAAAGGGGAAATGGGGTTTAGAAATTAGGGGTTTTTCTTTACCCTGCTGTTTTTTAGAGCCACAGCCAGCTACAGGCTCATATTTGCTGGGTATGGCTGTGGGCGGGTCTACAGCAGTGATTAATTTAGGGTATGTTTACATGGCTTATTTTGGCGTGCATTTCGTCGCGTATTGCACGTTATACGCGGCACAATATGCGCACCTCAATTACGGTAATCCATAGATCTCATAGAGAGCTATGGGTTACGCGTCGTTCCCCGCGGTACAATAGTCTTTTTTATACGCGCAGGGGGAAAAGTGACATATCAATTGTTAGTGGCTAACGCGTCGTAACATGAAAATTTAAACTATGGGGCTGGCGCCCGGCCGCCTCCCCGTGCTTTGGAAAGACGCGCTGATCAGTGCGTCGCTCCATAACACCCGGCGTATTGCGTCCTATTATGCCCCCAAAACACTGTGTGAACTACCTTAGGGTTTGTTCACACGGCTTATTTGGCCGCAATTTTTCCCCCATATTTTGCCACGATTTTTGGGTTTTTATGCGGCGGGAAGGGAATACATTACTGGAAATCCCTAAAGAAGATTTATTATCTATCATACATGAAAAAAACTTTGAGATTCTTGTTCACACGTTTTGATCAAAAAATGCTGAAGCCACCCACGAACTTACAACGTGATCTCAAGGTCGGGTGGTCCTACTCTATCTTTACCTCTCAAAAGAGCCAAATTCAGGCCTCTCATTGGGTCAACCGACCTCCATTATCCAGAGAGAAAATTAAAAAAACACACCAACCCTGCAAGCATACTGCACTGATATATCAGTCTGTGAAAGTGGGCGGGGTGCAGAAAACCAAAATGGAGGCATCCCTTCATCCCTATATAATTTAAAAGTAATATATGCCAAATACAACGTATAGTTCTGCACAAAAAAACATTTCTGAAAAAACACACTGTGAACCTGGGTGCCACCGGCAGGGTTGCGGCATATTATTATTATTATTATTATAGATTTTAAAGCGCCATTGATTCCAGGGCGCTGTACATTCGAGGGGGTTACATACATTACATAAGTCATAACATTAACATAACATTATATAACGAGTACAGTGATAATGACAATTGGCACGACAAAGGGAGAGAGGACCCTACCCGCGAGGGCTTACAATCTACAAGGAGGGGGAAAGAGACAGGAGGTGAGGGGCAGACATGTCTGTGGAGGAAGTAGTGACAAGTTTAGTGAAGGTTATAGGCAAGCCTGAAGAAATGGGTTTTCAGGTTGCTTTTGAAGCTGGTGAAAGTGGAGGAGAGTCTGATGTGTTGGAGCAGTGAGTTCCAGAGTGTGGGTGAAGCACGGGAAAAGTCTTGGAGACGGTTGTGTGAGGAGCTGATAAAGGGAGGGCAGAGGAGACGGTCCTGTGAGGAGCGGAGAGTGTGTATTTGGAAATTAGGGCAGAGATGTATGGAGGGGAGAGGTCATGGAGAGCCTTGTAGGTCATGGTTAGTAGCTTGAAATGAATTTGCTGGGCAATGGGAAGCCAGTGAAGGGATTGGCAGAGGGGAGAGGCAGAGGAGAAGCGAGGAGAGAGGTGGATAAGACGGGCAGCAGAATTAAGGATGGATTGGAGGGGAGCGAGGGTGCTTGCTGGGAGGCCACTGAGAAGGATGTTGCAGTAGTCTAGGCGGGAGATGACAAGGGCATGGCCCAGCATTTTTGTAGCGTCATAGTTGAGGAATGAGCGGATGCGAGAGATGTTTTTCAGGTGGAGGCGGGAGGTAGAGGTGAGGGTTTGGATGTGTGGTTTGAAAGATAGAGCGGAGTCGAGGATTACCCCAAGGCAGCGGACTTGCGGGACCGGTGAGAGTGTAGAGCCGTTGACTGTAATAGAGAGATCAGGGGCAGGGGTAGAGTTGGATGGTGGAAAGATGAGTTTTGTTTTTCCCACATTTAGTTTTAGGAGAAGTGAGGAGAAGGAGGAAATGGAGGACAGACAGTCAGGGATCCGGGAGAGTAGAGAAGTAACATCTGGGCCGGAGATGTAGAGTTGGGTATCGTCAGCATACAGGTGGTAATGAAAGCCATGTGAGGCTATGAGCTGACCGAGGCCAAGGGGGTAGATAGAGAAGAGTAGTGGGCCCAGGACTGACCCTTGGGGGACACCGACAGAGAGAGGCCGGGTGGAGGAGGTGGAGCGAGAGTGAGAGACGCTGAAAGTCCGATCAGTGAGGTACGAGGAGATCCAGGAGAGGGCCAAGTCCGTGATGCCGAGGGAGGAGAGGATTTGTAGAAGGAGGGAATGGTCGACAGTGTCAAAGGCAGAGGACAGGTCTAAGATGAGGAGCACAGAGTAGTGGCACGAGGCTTTAACAGTTACTAGGTCATTAGTGACTTTGGTTAGGGTGGTTTCGGTAGAGTGGTGGGGTCGAAAACCAGATTTTAGTGGGTCAAGAAGAGAGTTGGAGGCATATATATATACACATGTGGGATAGTGGACCAAACGCATTATGTTCACTAAGTAAAGTCCTATGTATGACAATTGTGAAGTATTTAATTGTATTCTGCTGTTTGGCCACAAGATGCCACTATTTCTGGTTTCTGAGATATGCAAATGAGGCACATGTTATAACACTCACATGGCGTCGGCCATTTTGGGCAAAAAGTGCTGAAAGACTGAGATAGCAAGCAGCAGGACACAGGAGCAGAGCCAAAGAAACGATCCAGCTTCCCAAGAACCTGCCAGGCTCGGAACTGAGAGTGTCCAGAGACTTAGGAGAGCCTGACTGCCTACACAGACGTTGTCCGCCGAATGAGAGCCCCGGACAAACAGGACAAGCTGCCGAGACAGAGAGGACCATCTGCAGCCAGACCATCCACTCCATCCACAAGGATCTGCATCTGAGGACAGGAATTTCCGGCCACCTTTAAGGTACCTCAGTGGATGCGTGCACGCCAACGGCTCAGAACTGGGGAAGGCCTGCAA
>JAODAL010083215.1:0-11325 GCA_025379985.1 Phyllomedusa bahiana
TTTGGTTGTTAATGTTAGGGTTTGGGAGGTTCATTCCACAAAAGAGGTAGAGTGGTTAGACACTAGTAATCTATATATGCCTATAGGGGAAAATTGAGACTTTTTTTCCAGGCATTTAAATAAAACGATACTGCTATGTCTTATAAAAGACTTTGCTACACTAACAGACAGGACCCTTTTTTTCCTTTTCTTTTATAAAATTTTTTTTACAAAAAAGTAAAAACATTTTAAAATTCCCGGGAAGCAGCTGGGCTCGGCCCGGGCTCCCATTTAAATGATTTACTCGGGGCTTTTTAAAAAAAGAGAGCATAAAAAGAAGAAATCAGTAAAACCTTCACGCACGGCCCTAACGAAACCTTAAAGTCCAAAGACCCCCAGGGGGCTAAGAAGCAAAATTACCAGCCAATACTTTTAAAAAGAGGTTTGTATAAAAAAAAAAATGGAAACCCCCTCGAAACCAGTACTCTTTGATCTCATTACCTACAGTACGCATCTACAATTAATATAGATACTTTTTCGCAAGAAATTAAGGTGACGATGAAAAGTTTAAAAAAAAGTACCAATAAGACATTATGAAGAAGAAGGGGATTTTCAAGTTACCCTTGGATAGACAAAAATACAGCTTTTCAAAAAAAATTAAAGAAAAGGGAAAGGGCATAAGATTTCCACACAACAGGGTCTATCTTGGGCAGAAAAACGCCAAAAATACGGGCCCCCCCATAGCCGAGAAAGGGGACAATTGCAAATACAAGGGGAACATCGGACTTTTATACTGGGTACCAAAACCCATGCAAAGGGAAAAATCCCCGAAAGGGTAACCAACAGGATTTTTTGGAGCTTTAAAAAAAACCAAGCATGGTCGGGAAAAAGGGTCTGGTGTCGACCCAAGAAAATACCCCCAGGAGGGAAACAAAGTTAAAAAAAAAAAAGGGAAAAATTTTGGGCCGAACATCTCATTCAAAAAAAATACGGAAGCACGTGTCCATTTTTAAAAAGGGCTTTTTTTGTGCCGCCAATCTACTACATTGTTTCAATTAAAATTGATTTTTATCGTTTGTAGAGCTATCAGATTTAAAAAGTTTTTTTTGGGGAGAATACAGTAAGCTAGGAGAAGTTTCCTAGTAATTTAAGTCACAGGTCAATTTGATCCGGAAATCTCCACTCCAGCTTGGAGGGTTCCAACAGTTGGTTACGCGGAGGTGCAGAAAAATGGGGTACTGTTTTTAAAAACCCCAAAATAAAAATTTCAGGCAGGAAAGAAAAGCCTTAGAGGGAATTAAAAAAAAAAAGAGGAAATAGTCATCAAAAAAGCCGATAAAGGGGGAGCGGTGGTGGTGCAGGATAGACTAGAATACATACAGGAAGCTTCAGCACAATTAAACGACCCTTTAGTATATAAAAAATTGGATCGGGATCCTACACAGGAATTACTACGCACAATAGAGGAGATCCTTGTGGAGGCAATGGAAAAAGGGATTATTACTCCTAAAGAGAAAACCTTACTATCCTGTTCAAACCCACGCATTCCAATACTATATTTAGTGCCGAAAGTGCATAAAACGATAGAGAGACCCCCCGGCCGACCGATCGTATCGGGTATCGGCTCTATCTTGGAACCTCTAGCTACCTATTTAGATAGCTATCTACAGAAATATATTAAAAATGATCCTCATACACTCCGTGATACAGGGCAGTTCCTCAGAGAAATTAAACACCTTAAAATGGAAGAAAACATGGTGTTTTGCACTATGGATATAAAATCCCTATACACTAACATCCCATATCAAGAAGCTATAGAAGTAATTAATGACACATTGAAGAATGACCCTAGCCTAACTAATGCCAAAATTAACTTCATTATGACAATTCTAGATTTGATATTTACTAAAAATCATTTCAGATTTGGAAATGACTTGTATCTCCAGCTACAGGGAGTTTCGATGGGCTCACCGGCAGCTCCGAGCATAGCCAATCTTTATATGATAGCCTATGAGAGGAAGTTTGTTTATAATAGAGATGACTTTTATAAAGTCCATACTTGGCTAAGATATGTCGACGACGTATTTGTTATTTGGAGAGGAGCTGTGGAGGAACTTAAAGAGTTTGTCATGTCGCTTAATCAAATGCATCCATCTATACAGTTTACTTCTAATATAGATGAGAGGAAAATTTGCTACTTAGATGTTGAAATAAGTAAGGGCCCTAGAGGTCTAAATACCACTCTATATAAAAAAGACATTGACAGAAATAACATACTACATAGGGCGAGTCAGCATGCCCCTCAGCTATTCACAGGCATCCCAAAAGGTCAGTTTATAAGAGCTAGAAGAATATGCTCGGAGGATAAACTATATTATGAACAGGAGAAGATTCTTATGGATAAGTTTATAGCGAGAGGTTACAAAAAAGAAACTTTGGATAAATTGGCAGAGGAGGTTAGAATGTTGAATAGAGAAGAATTATTGAAACCAAAAAGAAAAACTGAGAGGAATAGAAGACTCATGTTCCTCAGTACGTTCGATAATCATAGTGGCATAATACGACAAGCCATTAAAAAACATTGGTATTTGCTAACCAAAGACCCTAAATATGGTAAATTGTTGGCGGACATTCCTAGGTTTGTGTATAAAAAGGGCCGCACTGTAGGGAATGTAATTGTTTCAGCTCAACTTAATAAAAATGCAGACACTAAGCAGAAATTTATACAGAGTAAACAAAAAGGAACATTCCCCTGCTTAAATTGTTGCAATTGTAGTGCCATTATTAAAGGTACATATATCTCACATCCCACTAAGGGATACAAAATAGATCATAAGGGCTTTTATACATGTAATTCCAAAGGCGTAGTGTATTTCTTAAAATGCCCGTGCGGTAAGGGATACATAGGTCAGACTAAGCGCCAAATAAAAACTCGAATTACTGAACATAAGTCCTCCATTCGTAATTATCTTAGCCATACAGAAATAATAGACAAAGAAAAAAAGAAAAAGTTTGGTGAAACAACAGTTGCGAGGCATTTCTGTGAACTAAAACACACCGTAGCGGATCTGAAATGGTGCGTTTTAGAGGAGGTTAGAGCAGAAAATGAGATAAGTCTTGAGAAAGCTCTGCTCCGGAGAGAGTCATTCTGGATATTTTTAAAATGAGCTACAATGGCTCCCCTAGGCATGACATGAAAAAATTTAAATTAGTGTCTTTTTTTAGTTTCTATCCTACTTACATGTAACCAGAGTTGATGGGTTCCCTGGCAACCATTAAGGCGCCAGGTATTTAAAGGAAGTTATATGAGGAAAACACGTGTTTGAAAAAAGGGTGGGACTAGCCCCGAAAACGTCACACGGTCCTTTCAGGTTTACCTGTCTGTTTCTCCCTTGGTGCGTTAGCTGAAACGACGGACGACGGCGAGGACTTACCATACATGGACTTTGATACCGCTTTCTCTGCAGTCAATGGACATTCAAGGAACGCAAGTAGCTAAATCTCGCCTGCTCGTTACATATTTATAGTTATATGCTTATCAAATAACAGTGCCTTTTACATACAGTTTCTAGCTTGCTATTTCATATTGGTTGGTCCTAGTGTATGTGCCCATGTTGTAAACATATATACATTTGTATCCGTCATAAAAATATAAACAAATTTACCCAATAAAGTTGCAAAGAAAAGCGGGTGGGAGCCAATAGAAAGTAAATAAAAAAAAAAAGATTGGTTAATTGTCCTGCTCAAACAGTGCACACTTTGCATACGTTTATCGTATACATCATACCGTACACATTTTGACAAATGGTCAATCGCAGTGTGGACTAAGAGTTACCTGGCTGCATACAAGTGATTACTTCCTTAGCGCTACATATTGTGCACAGCTATCGTAAGTCATATCAGGCCCTTTTCCCCAGTGAGCTCACAATCTAATATCCTGTATTTCACAGGGAACATTGTGTCTTAACAATCAATTACATAGATTTGGGGTTGCGAAGGTAACATCATGTTTGACCATATAGCAAAAGGTGTACGTTATAAAATACTTTAAAAAGTATCCCAGACAACATGTTTTGAGAACGTTTGAAATGTTTCATCCATTTCTACTTTGTGTTTTTGTTTTTTTAACCAGTTCCTGACCAGGCCATTTACCTCCATTCCGACCAGGCACATTTTTGTTTCCGTAGTGCATATGAATCTGTTTGTCACATACTTTTTCGTATTTAGTTTTTTTTTTAAACAGGAAAAATGGGGTAAAATAACTTTTGTAAGCCCCTTTTAAACCCGGGGGGTTTGGGGGCGGGTTCAGCCGCGGCCAAACCCGTTTCCCAGCCCCCGCCCAAACTCGTGTCTCCGGACGGGGTTTTCGGTGGGGCGCGGGCATGGTCCGCCATGGTCACGCCACGCTGAGCACTTCCCGTCAAGAAAATTGACAGGAGAGTTTTTACACCGCGCAGCAAGGCGCGGCCCCAAAGCCCCGGCCAAACCCGCGGGTGTGGATATTAACGCGGTTTCCAATAGGAAACCATGTTAATAAAAAGGGCGATTTTGGCCGCGGAAACCCCGTCGGGAACCCGTGGCCATAAACCGCGGCCTATCCGTGGTAACATGACCTAAGTGTTTCACTTTTCACAGGGGTTTATTATAGGGATTTGGTTTTGGCAGGCTAAAGGTTGCAGTTTTGGGCTTTAGCTTGTGTGTGTGCTTTTTTCTTATTTTATTTTACATATTGTGCCCCCATCAAGTCAGAAAAAGACCTATGGGAGCATTTTTAATTATTTTTCTGAATTCCTAGGTAAGGAGAAATCGAAGAGAAATCCATCCCCTGTACTAACTGTAAAGCTGATCTGGGTATTATTAGACCCAGAAGCCCTTGCAGTTGCTGAGCCTCGGCGGTTATGAGTCCGCCAGCCTGGGAGGCAGGATGCCGACAGGCTTTCTGTCTGTCTGTGTATACAGCGCTCATTGAACACTGTTTACACAGCGATTGAGAAGGCAGGGATGATAATAAACCATCCCTATTTTTCCCCTTGGAGAGCCCAACATCCTGGCACCAGCTCTTCACGCGGCATTTTTGCAAAATTAGGGCGACAAGTATATATGGTCTCTTTCAGCACCGAACTGTCACAGACTGTTTTCTTTTGTAGGAACGGGTGCACCCAACCTTATTTATTTGTGGTGGGCCGCGGCACTTTTTTTGCCCCAAGATTTTTGGGGGGCATTCCGGGGGCATGTGCACCACAACCGAAAGATTCTACACTTTTTTACTGGGGGGTTTGCAAAACTGGGCACGAGGTCGAAGATTGGGGACGCGCCAGTAATCGGTGCCTTAACCCCCAAAAACTGGCACAGCTCTATCTCTATAAAAAAGAACAGGCACACCCCAAAATTTTAGGACTTATTGGGCCCCTGTGACCCTGAATCACCTGAAATCGGGGGGTGTTCTGGGGTGTTCACACCCAACAATATAAATCTACTATTTAGACTGAGTCGGAAAAAACGGGCGCTTTACTGCGGAACGGGTAGACCAATTTTAAAAAGTAGTCTCCCTGACCCCTGAGTTGAGTTTTGGATCTAGAAACGGTAAACTATGACCCGCAGTAAAAAGGTTCATAATTTTAGGCCATTCTAGCTACAAATTTTGCAAAAAATTGTCTCTTTGGGCCAAAATCATACATGTCGCCCTTAACATTTAGAACTGGCAGACCAAGTTTAAAGTGGTGTGGTTTAGTGTGCCTTTATTCACCAACTGTTTAAAAAACTGGTGCCCCCCAATTTAAAAAATGGGTATTGTTGGTCCTGGGCCATAACACATTAACCCCCCCAAAAACTCTGTGACCAGCCCCTAAGCCGGGTCTGTTTATTCCCATCAATCTGGCATTTCCTCTGTTGTTTTGTAAAAACTAAAAACATTTTTGTTTGTTTTCCTTGGGGGGTAAACCGGGTTTTCAATTTGTGTGTCCCAAATTTTGTTTTGAAACCTTTATTTGTGGGCAATGGGGTTTTTCAATGAAATCATTTTATTTTAAACCATTTTGGGTTTTTTGTCAGTAAAACCCAAAATGTAACATTTCCCCCTTATCACCCTGTCCCAAAACCCAACAAGGTGTTTTTTTTTTTTTTAAAAAAAAAAAAAAAAAAAAGAGTGGTTAACCCTCCGAAGCACACCCTCTAATGGGGATGGGGGTTTTTAGTTGGGTTTAGTTGACTGGATATTTTCCCAAAGGCAATGGCCCTTATGTTCCGCTTTTTACAAACGAATCCCCAAAAAGTTTTTTTATCCCCAAAAAGAATTATTTTGCAAAAAAACAAAAAAACCAGATTTAAAAAATTTTGCTGAAAGGGGAGGTTTTTTAGGAAAAGGAAACCCCTTTTTTTTCCAGCCTGTCCAGAATCTTTTCGACCTCCTGGAGTTCAAGGTGGACACTCTCTAAGGTAATTGGCAGGTCTGGAGTTTGGGCCCCTTTGGGTGACCGGGGGGGTGAGGCCCCCAAGGCCCCATACCCTTCCCCTTTTGGGGGTGGAAAATTAAAAAAAAAATACAAAAAAAAAGGTCGTGGGCCCCCCCCGTGTAAATTTACGGGTTCCCAAAAAGGGACAACTGGTAATAGTTCCACATCTGGCTAACATATAGTAACTTACACTCTTTTTGCAGTCGGGCCGGCCCTTTTTGGGTTTTGGGGGAGGGAATTGGGGCCTTTCCGGGAAATGTAAAGGGTTTCCCACGGGCTCGGGGTCTGTGGGGTGAGGGTTCCTCCTCCCACCCTGAATGGGGGTTTTGGTGGGGCTGGGCCCCCAGAAGTAAAGATTCTTGTCATTGTAGTTCCAAAAAAATGTGTCACCTCCCAACGCCCCATTTTGCAAACACTTTCTTGATGTTGTGGGCTTTAATGTTCATGTGTGAGAGGCTTATCAGTGTGTAAATGTTTGATCTTGGTCACCTCTGTGCCCCAGGTTTGTGGGGCAATGTCTTGAAATTTTTTAACAAAATGAAGACATGATTCTTTCGGGCCAGCTCCTCTGTGCTCCTGACATCACACACTAAGTTCAATGTGTCCATTATATTATGTTCCCTCCCTGTATTTCCCGTTGACATATTATTGTTAGTTTGACACATATTTTTGCCCATAAATGCAGCCCATACCGCATGCCAAATATGTCCTTATTTTAAAATTCCCAAACCCCAGGGTTTTGGGTCGGTTAAAAATATCCCATGTTTCTTTGGTTTAAACCCCCTGGGCACGTTTTGAAGGGACCTTTTGAAAGGGGGGATGTTCCCTGACCTTTTTTAGTAGAGTCCATTGCAAACATGTTTTTTTGACTGTGTTTTTTATGCCTTTTCAGTTTTTCTCCCCAAAAAAAGGGGAAAAAATTTTTTTTTGATTGCGACACTAGCCTAAATGTTTGGGGGGAGGAAAAAAAGATTTTTTGTGTGTGTATTTTGCCTATGACATTTGATTCATGATGTGCCCTTAGATTATAACTTGACATCAAAGTATATTTTGGACTCCGGAATAAATGTGTAATTGAGGATAGGTTTCAGGGTGGGTCACATGTGCCTAATCCCTTTTGTCCCAAAGCATATGATCTAGCAATCTACTCACTTTTATATGTCTCCCAAATGACCACATTGTCAAAAATGTTTGGAGCGAGTTTTGAACCGTGTCAAAAACACAATTACCTTGAGGTTTGTAGAGTAAAATGTATTGCCCCAAGGATTCCGGCCCCCTTACTTTGAGGTTGGTATTTTTTTGTATTTGCTGTTGAGTATGTGTACTCACATAGAGTTCACTAAGCTACACGGCCAGCTGGTTCATGATGGTTCATGATACGCATGTTTTTCCTCTTCGCCGGTAAGTTATCGTATAAGGCTTCATGAAGGAATCTTACAGTGTGGATCAGCTCCTCCTTTGTAAACCGAGCTCTGGTTTTGTGTGCTTCAGCTGTGTGTGGTGGAGATAATATGAAGAGAAGGTAGTCTTAATTGTTCGTAATGTTATATACTTCTCACCCAGTGTACACTGAAATCTAGGCCCAAAACATGTGTCCTGAAGTGCCCTGAAGTGAGGGCAGCCCGCTGACCTTTCCGAAAAGGACAGGGGAACGACCCGTCTTTTAAGCCATGAGTCAAGAGACTGACCTGTAAGCAGGAGCTTTTTCATACTGGAGGTGTCAAAGATCTTGACCTGTTTAATGGCTCATGGCTCCATTTTTGAGTTCCATGCTTACATTGTTGAGGCTATAGCAGGGACTCCCATCCACATTGACTGGCCCAAGTCTCAGGCAGTGCCTGTCGGTACTCTGTATGGGGCCGTCCCCTCTTGCAAACAATGTTATCTCCAATGCCACTAGCAGGTACCGGACCCTTGGTTCACAGTAATGGCTGAGAGAACAGGCAATAGGCCTGTTCTCTGTCCAGTGTTGCCCATCTCAAGTACCTGTGTGTCCTTGCAACGTGCCTACAATACAGATGGAAGGCGGGCCAGGTTGAGGTGTGCGAGCCCTGGCTCTGCTGTACATTGCTGTGCAGGCACTGCGATAAAGTGTCATTCTTGCTCAGCCTACACTGCTTCCTGTCCTAAGCCACAAGCCTAAAACACCCGCGTGGGACTGAAAGCGGGTTTAGACGTTGGTTGTAGAAACTTTATGAAATCTTCTCCAGCACTCTCAAAATAGTGAAAACCATAGAGTTGCCAATAGAGAGGTGAGTCCCTCCTGCCCTCCCAGGGTACCAGATATACATAACTAGCTACTGTGGGCCCATATCCCCTCCATGGACGGAACCAAAAAGCATCTTGTGGGCCCCCAAAAACCTCTACAAGGGGGCAAGTATCTCCCGATTTCCCAACCTAGAACTGTTTCCCACAAAATATTGAGGTATGGCAAGACCCTTCACTTGGATATGCGTTGGAAATTGATGTAGTCAAGCCAGATCCCGATGTGTTGTTCAAAGGTAACAACAAGCAAACAGTTAGTAGGCCTCCCAGCACATGCAACTTCCATTTTTACAAACAGCTAACTTGGCCTGCACTTGGCAGTGTAATAGGCCACCAAGTTCAAGTGAAAGAACATCTGTAAAAGGCTGTCCTAATAAAAGCCCCACAGGCTGAGTTGTGCAATTGGACTGAAAAGTATTTAGTACTTAGTCAACTATTGTGGTCCTTGAAATTAGTGTAAACTATTTTCTATGTAAACATTCAAAGTCAGGGGCGTAGCTACAGGGGGTGCAGCAGTAGCAGTCGCTACCGGGCCCTGAAGCATAAGGGGGCCCAAAAGCCCTTCTGCCACATAAGAAGACACAAATATTGTAAATGGTGCATGGTAACTGGGGGGCCCCATTTCACTTTTTGCACTAGGGCCCAAGAGCTTGAAATTACGCCTCTGTTCAAGGTGTTATTTCCTGTCAGGTTACACCTACCATTGCTTGTTTCTGCCATTGCCAGATTGTCATTGTAATTTCAGCTTCACCTAGAAAAGACCATTGAAAGTAGAGTTGAGCGGAATCTGTAAGCATATGTTCCCCAAATTCGAACTACCATGTTCAAATGAAATACAGAGAGTGTGGACTAACAACATAAGTTGTGTGTTATCTTAAAGTCAGGGATAGTTGGTAATGTCCATACGTCAAAATCCCTTGGATGCACCTTTCTGCTAAAATGTTTTCTTTCATTCTGAGACTTGTGGTATGCAAGCACATGTGATATCTCTTGTAAGGGTTCGGTGGATTCGCTGGACCACCGCAAGCGATGATAGTTAAGCCACTCCAGGGAGCGGAGTCTAAGTAGCCTCCGGTGTTCATCAGAGCCCGCTGCAAAGCGGGATGGACTTGCTGCGGCGTGAGGTCCCGGGTCGTACCCCTGTGTGACTTGCTTCGAGGGGGGCCCGGGGGGAATGCGGGGTACAAAATCTAATCCATAAGTATTGGGGACAGGAAAAAGGTAGGGCAGGTGGCAGAGGTTCGGGGTCAGGCGGGCAGAAGGTCAGGGAAACGGAAAAAACGGGAGGTCGGGAAACGTAGCGGAACGGAGGGTAACGGGAAATCAGACAGGAATTTCCAAACACTCTCAAAACAGGCAACGCCACCAACATCGGGCAAGAGTGGGGGGGCCTTTTCCCTTTATAGGACAGGGCCGGCATTGACCAAATTACCGGGCACGGCCCTTTAAATCCAGACCAGCCATCGGCGCCGCCCTAGGCAGCGGGTATCCCCGTGGCGGGCCGGGGAAGGCAGGGCGCGTACCAGGAGCGTGGCGGGTAAGTGAGCGGCCCCGGGGCCCCGGGTAGCGGGGGGAGGGTCGCGGGAGCCGCGGCCCCCCCGGCCGGACCCCCTGCGGGCAGGGGGGGGCCGAGGGGGTTAGCGCACCCGCCCCGCCCCCCCATGACAGCCCCCCCCCCTTGGGGTCTCTCTTTTTTGGAACTTAGAGAGGAGGTCAGGTGACAGTTGGCCTCAGGTTTCCCCCGAACGTCCTAGGCCCCAAACCCCCTTTCCAACAATAAGAAAAAAACCGCTTCCCCCCTTTCTGTTCTTTCCTCCGTTTTCCCTTTACCCCAAAGATGTTATCAGAGTTGGCCCAGGAGAAGGCGAACAGATCCCCGGAGAAGCGATTCAGACCACGGTTTGCGGAGAGAGACATGGAAGGCGTTGGGATAGCAGAGTAGGGGGCAAGGGAGCTTGTAGGACAACCCGGGGTTTTGTTGCCAAGTCTCAAAAGGACCCAAATCTTAGGGCCAACTTTTAAATGGGGGCCCCTTTAAGGAAAGTAGTTGGCAGAAACCAACCCTATCACCCGCTTTAAAAATGGGGGGAGGTCTGGTACCGTCAGCCGGACCTTAGTGCGGCGGGAGGGCCCCTAAAGGACCTGTCGGTGACTTGGGCCCAAAATGCCTTTTTTGTCCCCCTACTTGGGGACTAGGCAGGGACGTGAGAAAGGTTTCCAAGGGAGAGGCAGGCGGGGATGTAGCCAAAAACAACAAAAAGGGAGAGGGTCCAGCAACTCTGAGTCTTTGAATTATACGAAAAAACTGCCCAGGGTAGGGGGTCGACCCGTTATCCCGAGGGCAGAAAAACAAAAAGAAGTAGATGGTACTAAAATTGGGGACCCCCTATACTGCCCATGGTTTGAGGGTGATTGCAGAAGAAATCGCTGAACCTGCAATGAACAACAGGCCCGCCCGAAATTTTGAGACAAACTGGACCCCCCCTATCCCAATGTATGCAATGGAAAACCCGTGTAGCCCAAAAAAATGTGGTGGAAGAAATGCTGGGGAGCTGGGGGGCCCGAGGGTAACCCGGGCAGGGGGAACAAAGTGAGCATTTTGAAAAACTATCAGTCCCACCCAGGGGAA
>JAODAL010083216.1:0-11323 GCA_025379985.1 Phyllomedusa bahiana
GCCGCTGACCTTTTGTGGGGGGCCTTTTTGCTCGCTGAGCCATGTTTTGGGGGGCTCTTTTCTCGCTGAGCCATGTTTGGGGGTCTCTTGCTCCCCTGAGCCATGTTTGGGGGTCCCCTTCTCAAAATACCAGTTTGGGTTCCCCTTTGCTCGCTCCGCCTTTCCAGCTTTGCCCAAACATTCCCCAAAAGGATTTAATCAGGGCTTTGTGAAAGGGGCTCCAGAACAATGGACCGGTTTTCCTGAAACCACTTGTTGAAAAAAAGTTTGGCAGTAACTTTCCCCGGGCATTGGGCCATTAGGAGGGCCCATTTCCCCCCAA
Organism: Phyllomedusa bahiana; assembly: GCA_025379985.1. Classification (NCBI taxonomy): domain Eukaryota; kingdom Metazoa; phylum Chordata; class Amphibia; order Anura; family Hylidae; genus Phyllomedusa; species Phyllomedusa bahiana. The sequence continues at coordinate 323 of JAODAL010083216.1, forward strand.
AACGTAACTTCCCGGGTGGGTTTTTCTGGGGATGTTGCTTCATGTTTTCCAAAAATAATCTTCTCTTTCCCCATGAAGCCCCCCTTTTATTGTGAAGTGCATCCAAAAATTTTTTTCTCCCCCCCACAAATCAACCCCAAAACAGATCTGCCACCCCCGATCTTTTTTAAACCCTTTCCCCCATGAAGCCATCATTTTTAAATAACGTTTAGTGGAGGGAAATTCCCTTAGCCAAAAAATTTGGTTGTGAGGTTTTTCCCCTGTGGGAGAAGCTTTGACCCTGGAGGAAGGGTTGTGCAGGGTGAGAAAGTTCTACAGCCTTTATCAAGAAGGAGGGGGGGATTTGTGGCAGAGCGACCTTGGGCGGTCACGTGGTCACTATAGCTACAGACCTGTGGTGATCTCTCCTAAGGCTCCCCACTGGTCCCCTAAAAGCTACAGACCTTTTTGATCCCCTCCTGATAGGGCCCCAGCAAATGGTCCCCCATACTACAGGGGCCTTTGTGATCCTCCTGATAAGGGTGCCAGCCCCTGGTTCCCCTATAGCTACAGACCTGTGTTTCTCTCCTGATAGGCTGCCAGCACTGGTCGCTATAGCAAAAGACCTGTGGATATCCCCCGATAGGCTGCCACACTGGTTGCTATAGCTACAGACCCGTGTGATCTCTCCTGATAGGCTGCCAGCACTGGGCCCCTAACTACCAAACCTTGTGATCTCTCCTGATAGGCTGCCAAACACTGGTTTACTATAGCTTTCAGACCTGTGTGATCTCTCCTGTAGGCTGCCAGCACGGTCGCTATACTACAGCCTTTTCCCCTCTTCCTGATAGGCTGCCAGCACTTTCAAAATAAAGCTTTCAGACCTGTGTGATCTCCCTGATAGGCTGCCAGCAAATGGTCCCTATAGCTCAGACCTTGTGATCTCTGCCCAATAGGCCCGCCAGCACTGGTCACTATAGCTACAGACCTGTGGTATCTCTCCTGAAAGGCTGCCAGCACTGGGCCCCTATAAAACTACAGACCTGTGTGACTTTCCTGAAAAGGCTCCAGCACTGTCACTCTAGCACAACCTGTTTTGATCTCTCCCGAAAAGGCTTTCCAACACTGGTCCCCTATAGCTACAGACCTGTGTGATCTCTCCTGATAGGCTGCCACACTGGTCACTAAGCTAAGACCTGTGTGAAAATCTCCTGAAGGGTGCCAGCACTGGTCCTATAACTACAGACCGGGGTGATCCTCCCCGATAGCTGCCAGCACTGGTCACTATAGCTACAGGGCCTTTTTATCTATCCTGATAGGCCCGGCCAGCACTGGGCGCTATAGCTACAGACCTTTTGATCTCTCCTGATAGGCTACCAGCACTGGGCGCTATAAACTCCCGACCTGTGGGGATCTCTCCCATAGGCGGCCCGCCTGGGCGCTATAGCTACAACCCCGTTTGATCTCTCCTGATAGGCTACCAGCACTGGTCCTATAAACTACAGACCTGTGTGATCCTCCCCGATAGGCTGCCAGCACTGGTCGCTATAGCTACAAACCTGTTTTGACCTCTCCTGATAGGCTTTCCAGCACTTTGGGCACTATACTACAGAACCCTTTGAACTCTCCTGATAGGCTCCCAGCACTGGTCACTATAGCTACAGACCTTTTGGGGATCTCTCCTATAGGGTTTCCCCGCACTGGGCCTAAAGCTACAGACCCGTGTGACCCCCTCCTGATAGGCTTCCAGCACTGGTCACTATACTACAGACCTTTTTTGATCTCTCCTGATAGGCTTTCCCGCACTGGTCCAATAGCAAAAGACCTGTGTGACCTCTCCGATAGGGTGCCAGCACTGGTCACTAAAGTACAAAAATGGTGATCTCCCATAGGCTGGGCCCGCACTGGTCACTAAGCTACAGACCTGTTTTTCTCCTCCTGATAGGGTGCCAGCACTGGTCCCCTATAGCTACAGACCTGTGTTATCCTCCTGATAGGCTGCCCGCGCTGGTCACAAAACAAAAGACCTGTTTTCCTCTCTCCTGATAGGCGCCACACTGGTCACTATAGCTACAGACCTGGGGTTATCTCTCCTATAGGCTGCCAGCACGGTCGCTATACAAAAGACCTGTTTTTCCCCTCTCCTGATAGGCTGCCAGCACCCGGGCACTATAGCTTTCGAACCTGTGTTATCTCTCCTGAAGGCCCGCCCGCATGTCACAAAAGCTTTCAGACCTGTTTGATCCTGCTTTATAGGCTGCCCCCACTGGGGCACTATAGCTACAGACCTGTGTGATCTCTCCTGAAAGGCTGCCCGCACTGGGCCCCTAAAACTACAGACCTGTGTTTATCTCTCCTGATAGGCTGCCAGCACTGCTCCTCTAGCACAACCTGTGTGATCTCTCCTGAAAAGGCTGCCCCACTGGTCACTAAGCACAGACCGTGTGATCTCTCCTTATAGGCTGCCCCGCACTGGTCACTAAAGCTACAGACCTGTGTGATATCTCCTGATAGGGTGCCAGCACGGTCCCTATAACACAGACCTGTGTGGGGTCTCTCCTGATAAGGGGTCCGCACTGGTCCCCTAAAATTTTTCCCGACCCCGTGTGATCTATCCCCGAAGGCTGCCAAGGGACGGTTTCCTTTTAGCTACAGACCGTTTTTGATCTCTCCTGAAAGGGTACCAGCACTGGTCGCTATAGCTACAAAACCTGTGGGGATCTCTCCGATAGGGTGGGCCCGCCCCTGGTCGTATAGCCCACAGACCCGTGGGATCTCTCCTATAGGGTACCACACTGGTTTGCTAAGCTACAACCTGTTGATCTCCCCGATAGGCTGCCCGCCCTGGTCGCTAAGCTACAGACCTGTGTGACCCCCTCCTGAAAGGCTGCCACCCCTGGTCACTATAGCCTTTCAGACCTGGTGATCTCTCCTGATAAAGGGTGCCAGCACTGGGCCTATAGCACAGACCTGTGGGGATCTCTCCGATAGGCTGCCAGCACCGGCGCTTTTTAGCTACGACCGTGGGGACCTCCCCCTGATAGGCTGCCAGCACTTGGCACTATAGCTACAGACCTTGTGATTCCCCTCCTGAATAGGCTCCCCGGGACTGGTCGCAAGCTACAAAACCTTTTGACCTCTCCTGTAGGCTTTCCAGCCTGGTCACTATAGCTACAGACCTTGTGACTCCTGATAGGCTGCCAGCACTTGGGCACAAAGCTACAGACCTTTTCTCTCTCTCCTGAAGGGCCAGCACTGGCGCTATAGCTACAGACCTTTTATCTCTCCTGATAGGCTTTCCAGCGCTGGTCCATAGCTAAAAGACCTGTTCCCCTCTCTCCTGATAGGCTGCCCGCCCGGTCACTAAAAGCAAAAGACCCGTGTGATTCTCTCCTGAAAGGCTGCCCCGCACTTGGGCGCTATTTGCTACAAACCCGTTCTCTCTCTCCTGAAAAGGCTGCCAGCACTGGGCACTAAACTACAGACCTGGGGTGATCTTTTCCCGATAGGCTGCCAGCGTGTCCCCTATAGCTACAGAACCTGTTTTCCCCCTTCCCCGATAGGCTGCCAGCACTGGCACTATACTACAGGGCCTGTTTTTAAACTCTCCTGCTAGGGTGCCAGCACTGGTTTTCTATAGCTACAGACCTGTGGGGAAACTCCCTGATAGGCTGCCCGCACTGGTCGCCCATAGCTAAAGAAACCCGGTGTTTCTTCCCGATAGGCTTCCACCTGGCACTATACTACAGACCTTGTGATCCCCTCCTGATAGGCGCCAGCACTGGTCGCAAAAAGCTACAGACCCGTTGGGGCCTCTCCTATAGGGGCCCACTGGTCACTAAAAGCTACAGACCTGTGGGGGTCTCTCCTTTATAGGGTGCCAGCACTGGGGCGCTATACTACAGACCGTGTGACCTCCCTAAAAGGGTGCCAGCGCGGTCACTATAGCTACAGACCTTTTGATCTCTCCTATAGGCCCGCCAGCATGGTCCTATAGCTAAAGACCTGTGTGATCTCTCCTGATAGGCTGGGCCCGCACTGGTCGCTATAGCAACCCGACCGTGTATCTCTCCCGAAGGCTACCCGCCTTTGGGCGCTATACCCACAGACCTGTGTGATCTCTCCTGAAAAGGGTGCCAGCCTGGTCCCCTATAGCTACAGACCTTGGGGATCTCTTTCCCGTATCTTTCCAGCACTGGGCGCTATAGCTACAGACCTGTGTGATCTCCCCCTGAAGCTACCAAACAAAAGGTCGCTAAAGCTACAACCTGTGTGGGCCTCCTGAAAAGGCTCCCGCACTGGGCCCCTATGCTTCAGACCGGGTGGGGCCCCTCCTGATAGGCTGCCACAATGGTCACAAAAGCTAAAAGACCTTTTGATCACTCCTGAAGGCGCCAGCACTGGTTTACTATAGCTACAGCCTTGGTTTATCTCTCCCGATAGGCTCCAGCACGGCGCTTTTAGCTACAGACCTTTTGTGGGCCTCTCCTGATTAGGCTGCCCAGCACTGGTCACTATACTACAGACCCCTTTTGATCTCTCCTGATATGCCCGCCAGCATGGTCGCTATAGCTTTCAGAACCTGTGTATCTCTCCCGATAGGCTGCCACACTGGTTTACAAAAGTACAGACCTGTGGGGATCTTTCCGAAAAGGCTGCCAGCACGGTCCAAAAGCTACGACCTGTTCTCTCTCTCCTATAGGCTGCCCCGCCCCTGGGCACTATAGCTACAGACCTGTGTGATCTCTCCTGATAGGGTGCCAGCACGGTCGCTAAGCTACGACCTGTGTGATCTCTCCTGATAGGGTGCCAAACGCTGGTCACAAAAGCTACAGACCCGTGTGATCTCCCCCTGATAGGCCCGCCAGCACTGGGCGCTATACTACAGAAACCGTTCTCTCCTCCTGATAGGCTGCCCGCATGGTCACTAAAGCTACAGACCTGTGTGATCCTCCTGATAGGCTTTCCAGCGCCCGGCCCCCTAAAACTACAGACCCTTTTTTCTCTCTCCTGATAGGCTGCCCGCACTTCCCCTAAGCTACAGACCGTGTGATCTCTCCTGCTAGGCTGCCCACTTTGGGTTTCTATAGCTACAGGGCCTGTGTGAAACCTCCTGATAGGCTGCCAGCACTGGTCGCTAAAAAAAAAAAAAAAAAAAAAAAAAAAAGAAAAAAGGGTCCCGCCTGGTTTTTCCCCATAGGGTTACAGGGAAAAAACCCGTGGTGATCTCTCCTGAAAGGCGGGCCCGCACTGGTCCCCTAAGCTACGACCTGGGTGACCTTCCCCGATAGGCGCCAAACTGGCCCCATACTACAGACCCGGTGATCTCTCCTATAGGCTGCCAGCACTTTGGGCCTATAGCTACAACCTGTTTGACCCTCTCCTTATAGGCTCCAGCACTGGCACTATACTACAGACCTTTTGGGGAACTCTCCTGATAGGCTGCCAGCACTGGTCGCTATACTCAAAACCTGGTTGATCTCTCCTAATAGGCTGCCAGCGCTGGTCACTATAGCAAAAGACCTGTTCTCTCTCTCCTTAAGGCTGCCAGCACTGGCCCACATAGCTACAGACCTGGTAAATCTCTCCTGATAGGCTGCCAGCACTGGTCGCTATAGATACAGACCGGGGTGATCTCTCCTGATAGGCTGCCAGCACTGGTCACTATAGCTACAGACCTGTTCTCACTCTCCTGATAGGCTGCCAGCACAGGTCACTATAGCTACAGACCTGTTCTCTCTCTCCTGATATGCTGCCAGCACTGGTCACTATAGCTACAGCCCTTTGGTGATCCTCCTGATAGGCTGCCAGCACTGGTCGCTATAGCTACAGACCTTGTGATCCTCCTGAAAGGCACCAGCACTGGTCGCTATAGCTACAGACCTGTGTGATCTCTCCTGATGGGCCCGCCAGCACTGGTCCCTATAGCACAGACCTGGGGTGATCTCTCCTGATAGGCGCCAGCACGGGTCACTATAGCTACAGACCTTGTGACCCTCTCCTGATAGGCTGCCACACTGGTCACTATAGCTACAGACCTGTGTGATCTCTCCTAAATAGGCTGCCAGCACTGGTCACTATAGCTACAGACCTGTGTGATCTCTCCTGATAGGCGCCAGCACGGGTTTGCATACTACAGACCTGTGTGATCCCTCCTGATAGGCTGCCAGCGCTGGTCACTATAGCTACAGACCGTTGTCCTCAGCAGCTCATCACTGCAGGACAGTAGAAATCAGTAAATGCCCCTGAATTCAAAAATGAAACTGAGAAAGTAGGACTGAGATGAGTCGATGGAGTGAGACGACCCCTTTAACCCCTTACCGACATTTGCCATACTGATACGGCAATGTCGGGTAGGGGTTCCCGCAAATTGCCGTATGAGTACATCAAGGCAAAGTTGCCAACTTTTGAAAATGAAAAAGCAGGAGATATTAGTGGGCGGCGCGCTATGCGCGGCACAGCAAAACTTTGCATGGACACCCCCATCTTGACGGTATGCCACGCCCCTTCAAAAAGCCACACCTACTCCACCTAACTGCATAACGGCTTTGGAAGAAAGCCAGGTAGATGCCCCTTTTAGCAGGGAGTAGCCCCCCATAACCAGGTAGTGCCCCTTACAGGCAGGTTTGATGCCCCCTTGGGAGCCAAATAGAAGCCCCCCTGTGTAAACCAGTAGAGCCAAATTTGTAGCCAGGTAGATGCCCCCCATTGTTTGCCAGGTAGTGCCCCCCTGTTGGGCCCGGTAGATCCCCCATTGCTTTCCAGGTAGATGCCCCCATTGTTTGCCAGTAGTGCCCCCCTGTAGCCAGGTAGTGCCCCATCGTTAGCCAGGTATGCCCCATTGTTAGCCAGTAGTGCCTCCAATTTTTGCCAGGTAGACCCCCCATTGTAGCCAGGTAGTACCCCCATTGGTGCCAGGGAGTACCCCCTTTAGTAGCCAGGGAGTGCCCCCATTAGTAGCCAGGTAGTGCCTCCATTGTTGCCAGGTATACCCCCCAGTGTAGCCAGGTATGCCCCCCATTGTACCAGGTAGTGCCCTCCTGTTTTTCCAGGTAGTGCCCCCCATTGTTTTGCCAGGTATGCCCCTCTGTTGCCAGGTATTGCCCCATTGTAGCCAGGTAGACCCCCCCATTGTAGCCAGGTAGATCCCCCCTTGTACCAGGGTAGAGATCCACCATAGTAGCCAGGTAGAACCCCCCCATTGTAGCCAGACGAGTGCCCCCCTAAAACATAATATAAAAATAAAATAATTAAATCCACTTACCTGACCAGGCTCTGCAGAGCGGCCAGGCTCCTGGACATCTCCTCAGCCAGTGTCCACATAGGAAGTGATGCAGCCGCGCGTCACTTCCTCTGGACGCTGACATGTGTGTACGGCGCACAGCGGCGCCGGACATACAGGGGGAGGAGGCAGGAGGTGAGGGCGGGGGGGGGACCCCAAATAGCGGGACCCCGCCCGCCAAAAACGGGAGAGTTGGCATGTATGCGTCAAGGCGATCTTGCTCACAGGCGGAGCGCGCAAGATCGCGGCATGGAACCGGCGGTATATTACATATATCATGCCGCATCCCCCACGGCCGGAGTGAGCTCCTGCTGCCCGAGATCCGGCGCAGTAACGGCACTCAGCGCCGCTACTGATCTCCCTAACCAGCAGCCCCGGTAGCTGAATGACAGATCCGGGTTTGGCTGGTGACGTCACGATGCCCACAATGCCATGTGGCAGCGTGACAGACAGTTGTCCCATGAGACCAGCATACAGCTATAAGCTGAGTGGCTGATCTCCTATTGCTGAAACGATCTGACGATCGTTCAGGCAATTCCCCCCTGGGGGAAAGTGTAAAAAGTGGTGAAAAAGTAAAAAAAAAGTGTAAAAAAGTAAACACAAAAAATAAATAAAAACACGTACATCGCCCGTTTCCCCTTTAACAAACGCCAATCGCCCCAGAAAAGATACAAAAAAAATAGAGTACCCATATTTGGCATCGCCGCGTGCGTAGCGACCCACCCTATAAATCTGTCCAAGTTAATTAACCCTACGGTGAACGCCGTAAAAAACAAAAACAAAAAACAGTCAACAGAATTGCGATTTTTGACATCCTGCAAGCACATAAAAGGATAAAAAAGAGATCAAAAACTCATTATAATGCCAACGTTATACCAATAAAACTTCCAGTTCATTCCGCAAAAAAAAGTCCTTACACACTCTGTAATACGGAAAAATTAAAAAGTACTGGCCTATTAGAAGATAGCGATGCATAAATATTGTTTACACAATAAAAACACTTTTTTTTTCAAAAAATTGTGCTTTCAATAAAAAAAACTACATAAATTGGTTTATCACCGTAATCGTCTCAAACCACCAGAGTAAAACTAACTTGTCACGGATACTGCACTGGTGAACGCTATTAAAAATAAAATAAAAAACACTGCTAGGGATTGCGTATTTTCTTCACCTTTGCCTTCCCAAAAAACGGATTTAAAAGTGATCTAAAGTCCTTGTCCCCCCAAAAATGTTACCATTTAAAACGTCAACTCATCCCGCAAAAAAAAAAACCCCAAACAGCTCCATAAACAGAAAAAAAAAAAAAATTTTATGTTCTCGGGACTGCGGTGAGGGGAAAAAACTTTTTTTTTCCCTTTTCAAATAAAAGTTTTTTTTTTTGTGTAAAAGCAGTAAAAAAAATTAAAAAAATTTATACAAATGTGGTATCGGGGTGTAATCTATCAACCTGCTGAGCACAAAATACATGTCATTTATAAAAAGCACAGTACCGCTGTAAAAAAAAAAAATAAAAAAAAAACTACCAATTGGGTGTATTTTTTTACCCAAAAACCTCACAAAAAAAACCTTAATAAAAAGTGATCAAAGCCCCTCCAAAATGCCCCCCGTAATGGTACCAAAAAAAAAATTTAACTCCAAACTCGTAAAAAACAAAACCAAAAAGCAAACTCCATAGCAAAAAAATTTAAAAAAGCTATGGCTTCAGAAACGGGCAACATAAAAACCCAACTTTTTATAAAACTTGCTTTTAAAGTGTAAAAGTAATAAAACATAAAAAACTTAAAAAAATTTTAAAATCATTGTAAATTTGGGACCGAACCCCCCCTAGTAAAAAATTATCCCGTCATTTTAAACCCGTATGGCGAATACGTAAAAATAAGCCCAAAAACAAAAGGGGAACTGGGGTTTTTCCCCCCTCCATTTTCATTTCCCAAATGCTAAAAAAAAAAATACGGGAAAACCTTGGCCCCAAAAAGGGAAAAATAAAAACCCTTAGAATTTAAATCCCCAGGGGCGTTGAAACCAAAATGGGGGGCGGGTTTTGGAAGGTTTCACCTTTTTTAGTACTTTGGGGGGTTTTCAGATGCGACATGGCCCCAAAAAAAAAAAGGCGCCCAAAATTTAAAGCCAAATGCGCTCCCTCCCTATACCCCCTGCCATGCCCCAAAAAGCCGTTTACACCCACAAAGTAAAGGGATTGCAGAACTTGGAAAAAAAATTGCGTAAAACAATTTTGGGGCTTTTTTTCCCCAAGAAACCTTGTAAAAATTTTAAACCCTTTTCAAACTAAAATTTCAGATTTTTGGAAAAAAAAATTTTTTTTAAATTTCAGAGCCGAACCAAAAATTTTTTTGTGGGAAAAACCTGTGGGGTCCCACAAGCCAAATACACCTCTGGTAAAAATTCCGTAAGGGGTTTAGGGATCCAATATGGGGGCCTTTTTTTGGGGCATTTTTTAAAGTTATTTGGGAAACCCTTTGGGGGTTTCCCCAAAAAACCCGAAATGGCGCCCAAATAAAATTTGTAATGAAAAAGAAACCAGAGTCCCCGTAGGTGCACCTCCTATTTTTGGGCTTGTGGGTTGGGCCAAATAATCACTGGGCCACATATGGGGGATATTCCTGAAAAACAGCAAAAATCTGGGGAATCAATTTTTAAAAATTTCATTTCCTTTTTAAAACCCCAAATTTTCCGGGATTTTTTTTGTCAATAAAGTATAAAAATTTTAAAAACTGCAAAAAAAGTTAAAATTTTTAAATTTCAAATTCCACTTTCTTTTTAAATTTCCTTTTAAACACCTAATGGGTTAATACACTTTCCCAAATTTTGGTTTTTTTACTTTAAGGGGTGAATTTTTTTTTAGATTTTAAAGGGCCAAATTTTTTGGGGGGTTTCCCAAAATACAAGGGCCCAAACAAATCACGTTAGAACTAGACGGGGCCCCCAAAAATATTATATTGCAAATTTTTTTTGAAAATTTGAAAATTACAAATAAATTTAAAAAGCCCCCTGTCGTAAAAAAAAAAAGAAAAAAAAATGAGCCCCCAAATACATCAACATATGGAAATGCTAGTTATAAAAATATTTTTAGGGAATAAATATCTGTCTTAAAATCAAAATTTTTTTAAGGGTTTTAAATTGGGGAAATTTTTTTCCCCATTTTTCCAAATTAAATTTTAAAATTTTTCCACAAATAAAACCAAAACATTTTTTGGACCAAAATTTTCTTACTAACTTTTAAAACACAATGTGTCCCCAAGAAAACAATCTCTGAATCAAAATGGATAGGGAAAAATTCAAAAAATTATTCTCACATAAAGTGACCCCATGAAGATTTAAAAAATGGGGGTTTGTCAGAGAGGGCCCAAAAATGGATCCGGCGGGAAGGGGTTAAAAATTTTTTTGGGGGATTTTTTTTTTAAATTTTTTTCTTTTTTTTTTATATACTTTTTGTTTTTTTTTTTCCCCCCTTTTTTTTAAACCCTGAAGCTATTGGGACAAAATTTTTTTTTTTTTAAAACAAAATTTGTATTTAATTTGCTTATTCCCAAAAAGTGAGGGAAATAATATTTGAAACCCCTCCTTTATTTTGTAAATTTTCCCCCTGAAAAAAGAAAAGAACATTGGGGAGATAGAAAATCCTAAATAAAATCCTGAAAATTACAAACTGCCCTGTAGATTATAGACCACTGTAGGTAATATCCTCCCTCTGTAGATTATGCACCCCCTACTTTTCCCCC
>JAODAL010083217.1:0-11323 GCA_025379985.1 Phyllomedusa bahiana
GTTTGCTGCGGGGGGATCCAAGGTCACACCATGGGGGGGGGCTTGCCTGCGGGGGGCGGCCAAGGCGGGTACGGCGGCGGGCACTTTAGTCGGACGGCAGGGTCGGGGCAGGCGGCTGGGGCTCGTGAACGAGACAGGCAGAGGTCAGGGCGGGGGCAATTCATTGTCGTAAAGTAAGCGGGGAGGTTCGGACAGTTTTTCCCCAAAGGGAAATACCCCAAAGGATCCGGGAAGGCCCGGGGAAAAGGGCCGGACAAAATAGGACCCGTCCCCCGGAAATGCCCAAATTGGGGGGGGGCCACGCCCCTTTAAAATTTCAAACAGCCCACACGCGCCCCTAGGGGAAGGTGCGGGGACCGGGAAGGCGAGCAGGCAGGGCCCGGGTAAGTGAACCCCGGGCAGAGCAGGGATGTAGCGGACCCCAACCCCGACGTGCGGGAGGGGGCTCCGCTGGGGAGGAGAAAGGGACGCGCCTGCCCCCGGGGACAGTGGTCGCAGGGGCGTCCGTGACAGAAGACCCGTGTCCTCAGTTCAAAAAGGGGGGGGAAAAGGGGGGGTGGGGAGAAGACAAGGAGTTTAACCCCAGCCCCCCCATGGTTTAATTTCCCTGGAACCCAAAAGGCAAAACCAAAATCTGCTCCAGTGGGACCATACTCTGACCCCAGAGCCCCCACCACCAGGATCCAGAATTTTCATGCTAGTAAAATATTTTTTAGTTCCGGTGGGTTCTAAGCCTTTCTTGAAATCTTACAGTTCCTGTTTGTCCGCTCCCAGCGGCTTTTTCCACAGATTCACAGTTCTTACAGTGAAAAAATTTTTCCCCTCTGGGATTAATTCCTTTTTTCAAAGTCAAAAGGGAAGGCCCCTTGCTTTAGGGTTTCCCTTTGAAATAATTTTTCCCCATACTTTTTGAGGGACCTTAATATTTATTAAATTAACATGTCCCCCCAAACCCCGTCAGTTTTAAAGACTAAATAAGTTAATTCTACTAACTCCCCCTCAAACAAGACCCCTTTTCCCCCTTATAAGTTTGGTTGTCATCTTTGATCTCTCTAGCCCCTTTTACATTCTTTATAAACTGGGGCCCAGAACTGTACAGAATTTTCTAAAGTGGGGATGCCCAAGCTTTGACACGGTAGAATTACTCCTTGCCCCGTGAGTCCAGCCTTTTTAATACATCCCAATATTTTAAAGCCCAGAGGCGCTATTGACTTTGCATGCTGTTCTGTGCTATGACACAAAATGCCCAGATTTTTTTAAACAAGCGATTCCCCAATTTTTTTCTCCACCAGGAATAGATTGCAGATTATTTCACCCAGATGAAAAAATTAAAAAAACATTTAATCCCATTGAACCCCTTTTTGCCATGGATGCCCAAAGCACTCAGTGTGTCCAGGTTGTTTGCAATTTAGACATCTTCCATAGATTCCCAAAAACCCTGCTATTTGGTGTCATCTGCAAAAAATAAAACCGTGCTTTTGACCCTTCCACATACTTTTAAAATCATTAAATAGGGGGACCAAATACTGAGCCCTGCGCACACCCTCACAACCGGGGCCATTAAGTGGGACATTTACCACCACTCTCTAGTAGACCCAGCAGCCATTTTTTAAAACCAATTTCCCCAACTGTTATTCTAACCAAGGGATTCAAATTTTACCTAAAAAAACGTTAGGGGGGGAACAGTGAAAATGTCTTTAAAAAATCTAAAAAAAAATTTTCCACAGCTGTCCGCTATGCGACTTCACCTCACTTTTTTTTCAAAAACAGATCAGATTGGTCTGACAGCTTTGCCTTATAAAAACCATGCTGGCAATACTAATATATGGTGTTTGTCAACATACTCCCTTTAGTCCCTTTTTAGCCGCTCAAACATTTTCCCACAAAGATGTTTAAAATTAGGTCTTTAAAAATTTCCCCGGGCGCTTGGGAAAACCTTTTTGAAGATGGGAACTATATTTGCCTTGCCCCAGTCTCCTGGTACTAACCAGTCCCAGGAATCTCTAAAAATCATGTACAGGGAAAACCCCAAAAACCCCGCTGAGTCTTTAAGAACTCTTGGGTGAATGCCACAGGGCCTTGAGCCGTTCACATCAGTTTATTTTAAATTTGGGTTTTACTTTTTCCCGACCAATTAATTATAGAGATATGTATTAACATACGGCACCACCTACATCTGCACTTGGCCCACCCCCATTAAAAACTATCTCATTTATAGTATTTACTAGCTGAAGAAACCCATTTTTGTACCTTGCCTTCTCTAGGTCCCCAGTGACCACTCCCCCTCAAGGTTTTTAAGGTTCCACTTTCCTGACTTTTGCTTTTTTGGGTTTATATGCTTTAAAAAATTTTTTTGGGGGGTTTGTCTTGCGTCCCGCCACCTGCCTTTTTTTTTGAATTTTGCTGCTTTTAAACACTTTTTTTTAGATTTTATTAAGCATTAATTTTTTAAAGGCTGATGCGAACCCCTCGAAAATTTTTTTAAATGCCCTTTTTTTTTGTTTATTGCCCCTTAAAAGAAGGTAGAAGCTATGTTGGTTTTAGTTTTAGTCGCCATACTTGTTACCCCAAGAAATAATTTGCAATATTTTTCCCAAGGGATATTTAAAACCCCCCATTTGGCTTCTATAAATTTGCTAAAAGTGTCCGCTAGGTCCTGTATTTTCATCCCTCAAAAAGGAAAAATTTGGCCTTTTTAAAAATTAAAATTTTTTTCCCTTCCCTTCTGTTTTTCTTTTTTTTAGTTTATGCTTTAAAAAGAATTATATTGTGGGCACTGTTACCAAAATTTTCAGAAAAAGTGACCGCTCCGGGGCAAATTTCTGCTTTGTTAGAAATTACCAGATCCACAAGAAACACTTTTAGTGGGTTCCCCCCAAATGCCCCAAAATTATCCTCTAACAATTGGACCAGTCATTTTGACTGCCGAGACAAAATGGCAAAGTAGTTCCCCAGAACCTGGTTGACCCTTTCTACCTGGATGTTAGCTGGGGGTGGAGGCCGAGGAGAAATCAAAATTCCCTGTGTTAAACAGGGGCCCCCGCCAAAATTTGGAGACAAACTGGACCCTCATCAGGAAAATTTTTGCGGGGGAAACCCCCGTGTAAACGAAAAATGTGGAGAAAAAGCGGGTTTTACCAACGGGGGCGTGGATAGGCCTGGCAACGGGACAAAATGCACATTTTAGAAAAGCGATCGTGCCCACCCAGACACATTTCCCCCAAGGAAGGGGGAAGATCGATTTAAAATCCATTGCCACGTGCACCGGGGACTGGTAGGGTGGGCCGGGGATCAGGAGCCCGACCGGTTTGTGACAGGCTTTTTATTATGGGCACAGGTGACCAGGCCTCAACAAATTCTTTGACATTTTTAGCGAGGTCCGGCCACTAATAGAACCGTGCGTTAAGGGGCAAGTTTACGAGCCGGGGATGTCCCCACCAATGACAGTGCCCCCACGCAAGACCCTTTTGCGGAGTGCGGGGCTCATGTATGTTTTCCCAGGCGGGGACATTTGGAGGCCACAGGAGCTGCGGAGAAAAGAGCTAGGGGGTATTATTGTTTTGGGGTCACTTCTTCCCCAAACCCCACGTGGGAAGCGCGGAGAGGGTGTCTGCCTTATTTCTTTTCCCCGGGACGGAAGGGATTGGAAATTGCCCGGGGAAAGACGACCACCTAGTTTGGGGGATTAAGTTGCTGGGCCATCTGGGGGACGAGGTTTTTTGTGATCTGAATAGATGCAGATGGGATGCGAGCCCTTCCAGCAGATAACGCTTTCCCTCCAGACCAGTTTGAGGCAAACACCCCCCGGCTCCGATAATGAATTTTCTTTCCGCCGGGCAAAAACGTTTAAAAAAGAAGCCACAAGTACCGTTTTCCCCCGGGGGGTCCCTTTTGCATGGGACCACACCGACCCCGACAGACGGGGATCTCTTCTAGCGAAAAGATTTTGCAGGGTCCGGCCGTAAAAGGGATAAAAGCAGAAGCCAAGGCATCTTCATTTTCACAATTGTTCCCTCCCTCGGGGCCAATTTGTGGATTAGGGGTTCTTTTCATGAGGTCCAAAGGAGCTCCCCTTTTGTAGAAAAGGGCGGGATGAACTCCCGGGAAAAGTTGCAGAACCAAAAAGTAGGGCCAAAGACCAAAGGGCGAGGCCTTTGAAAGGGGCCCCTTTGGGGTTTTTTTTTTTTTTTTTGGGGGTTTTTTTGGGGGTTTTTTTTTTTTCTTTTAAAAAAATTTTTTTTTTTTTTTTTTTTTTTTTTTTTTTTCCCCCTTTTTTGGTTATCCCCCCCAAATT
This sequence comes from Phyllomedusa bahiana, assembly GCA_025379985.1. Taxonomy (NCBI): domain Eukaryota; kingdom Metazoa; phylum Chordata; class Amphibia; order Anura; family Hylidae; genus Phyllomedusa; species Phyllomedusa bahiana. The sequence goes on from JAODAL010083217.1 coordinate 4,295, forward strand.
TGGGGAAATTTTTTTTTGTTTTTTTGTTTTCCCCCTTTTTTTTCACCGGGCCCCCCTTCTTTTCACAAAGAAGAATCCCGCCCTTTGGGAGAGGAGGGTTTTTCGTAGAACCCCTTTTGAGATTTTCCCGGGTAATTCGAATGGCTTTTTTCGGGGAATGGACAAGGGATAGGGGCTCTACCCCGGGGGGGCGGTACCGGGGAGTAAATCGATTCGGGCAATCAATGGGGGTGAGGGAAAGGATCTCCGCTTCTTTCTCTGAAAAACCATCGGCAAACTCCTGGTATTCAGTGGGTAGGCTGGGCAATGGTTCGCGGGAAATCGCACAAGAGCCGGTAAACACCGGGCAAGGTACCACCAGACAACGGCTCAATTAGTTAGGACCCCAGTGAATGACTTCTCCCGACGTCCAGTCTAGAGTAGGAGAGTGAAGTCGCAGCCACGGAAGCCCAAGGAGAACCGTTGAAGAGGAGCGCGGTAACACGTAGAAGGAGATCTTCTCCTTATGCAGGACTCACACGTGGAGAGACAGCGGCTTGGTGATGAACTGTATAGTGTCACTTAGCAGCTCACCGCTGACCGAGGAGATCACCAGCGGCTTTTCCAGGGAGGTGATACTGCGACACTAAGGAGCGGTGGATAAAGTTCCCGGCCGAGCCAGTGTCCAGGAAGGCAGAGACCCAAAACGTGAGACCAGCATCGGTCACTATCTGGACTGATATCATCAGGCGTGGAGAGGAGGAATCTGCACCTAGGGACGCCTCTCCCACGGACCCTAGGTGCGGAAGTTTCCCAATGTTTAGGACGTTGGGGACAATTCCTCCGGAAGTGCTCGGGGCTGCCACAGCATAGGCACAGGTTGCCTAGCCGACGTCGGGCCAATTCTTGCTCAGAGAGTTGAGCCTGGTTGACCTGCATGGGTTCCTCAGTGGGGAGTGGTGTCGGTTGCATAGGCTGCCTCTGGAATACTGGAGCCAGGCGTGGAAACCAGCGTGTCCATGCTACCTCACGTTCTTGCCAAAGCTCTTCTCGCCTTTCAGCGAAGCACACATCAATGCGGGTGGCCAACAGAATTAACTCACTGAGGGAGAACGGGATGTCTCTGGCGGCCAGCACATCCTTAATCCTACTGGAGAGGCCCCTTTAAATGTGGCACACAGGGCAGCCTCGTTCCAGGATAACTCTGAAGCTAAGGTGCGGAACTGCACCGCGTAGTCTCCCACAGACGAGTCCCCTTGGCACAGGGTTAGAAGAGCCATTTTGGCGGAGGACACCAGAGCTGGTTCCTCGAAAGCATTGCAGAACTCCTGGAGGAAGGTCTGTAGATCCGCCGTCACCGGATCGTTCCGATCGCACAGGGGTGTGGCCTATGCCAAGGCCTTCCCGAAAAGCAAGCTGACCACGAAAGCTACCTTTGAACGCTCCGTGGGAAACTGGTCCGCCATTATCTTAATGTGCATAGAGCACTGGGTGATGAAACCTCGGCACTGCTTGGAGTCCCCTTCAAACTTTGACGGTAGCGGCAACCGGAGCTTGGGAGCCACCGTCGCAGGTGGGGCAGCTGGAGGCGGTGTAGCCACGGGTGGAGATGGCGGCTGCTGTTTGTTCACCATGAGTTGCTGCAACATGACGGTTAGCTGGTCCAACTGCTGTGCCTGTTGCGCGATCTGTCGCGACTCCTGCGCAACAACTGCTGCAAGGTCCACTTTTCCAGGCAGAGGCACCTTGGCGGGATCCATGGCCGGATCTTACTTTAACGGTAGCAGTAGTGGATCTGCTGGACCACTGCAAGCGATGGTGAAAGCCCACAACAGGGAGCGGAGAATAAGTAGAACCCGGTTTTCACCAAAGCCTGCTGCAAAGCGGGATGGACTTACTGCGGGGGGAACTACCAGGTCGCTTCCCTGGCGGGACTTGCTTGCGGTGGCAGCCAAGGGTGAACGTGGTACCAAAATCATAAGGCAGAGGCGTAGTTGGGGACAGGCGGTAGGTCAGGGTAGGCGGCAGAGGTTCGTGGTCGTAGGATGTTTGCAAGACGGAACACTAGACAAGACTATACGTTTTCTCAGTAGGCTCCAAGGGCACTAAAGATCCGGCAGAGGACTGCCGGCGGAGGAGCCATTATATATGGTCAGCGGCCGGCAACTGCCAATTACCGACACGCTGGCCCTGGGTAGCGGGTACATGCACACCAGCTGGCACAGGAGCGCACGGAGTCAGGAGCTTGGTCGGGTGAGTACCAAACCTCCGGGGGAAAAAGGGGGCCCCGGGCCGGCGCCGACCCGGGGGGGGGCCATCCCCCCCTTTTACCGGGAGGGGGTCGGGGAATGGGCCCCGCAACCCATCCCCGGGATGCGGGGTCCGGACATTCTTTTACTTTTGCTTCTTAGAACGGGTAGGGCCCTACAGTCCCCAAATTGGCGCATGGTTATGTGCTACTGCTAGATATTACCAATTGGAAATGAGCTGTCTAAATGGTAACAATAGCCAGGGAAATGTGACGGTTGCAGGCAGTTAGCAGCTCCAGTGGTTATGTCCAGTTCAAGAGAAGCAAAAAGCAAACAGCAGACCGGCGGAGAGTGAGAACATTGCAGTGCTGGATCTGAGGTGAGGGGAGCAAACACACTTTTTTTTTTTTTTAATAACGGTCCAACCACTTTTACCGGGGTCACGCTAAAGGTCTGAGTAGTGATGAGGATTGTGAAAACTCCCCATTTGGATCGTAGGGGGAACGTTTTTTCATGACGATACCCGATAGTCAATAACAATTATGTCGTGCCCCATTAAAGTCTAGGGAAGGGGGAACAAAGTTTTCTTCTTTCCCCCAAAACGGGGGTGGAAAAAGCGGAATTAACATCCCACAGCAAACGGGATACGTGCTCATCTTTGGAAAGCAATTAGGCAACAAAGCACAGAAAAAACGGAAGACTTTTCCCTATTCTGTTTTGCCCACAGCATGACCCTTAAATGCATGACCCACAAATTAAAAGGGCAGAAGGCAATTTATTTGAACATCTTTTAGTTGAACTGGAAATTTACCCCCTACCTTGTTAAAAGCATGCCCCCCCAAACCCCCATACCCACTGATTAAAAAGTCCCAAAAAAAAATTAGTCTTTGAACCCCCCTTTTATTTGAACTGGACATTGACTTTACCTGTCGGACCGCAGTATGAACCAAAACCCGCATGCCCCACAGTTTAAAAGGGTGCCTGAAAAAGGAGCTTTGAAAACCCCCTTGTAGTTTAATGGACATTTACTTGCCCCCCCGGCCGCGCAACAACAAAACCGATGCCCACATATTAAAAATTTTCCTGAAAAAAGAGCTTTTGAACCCATTTTAGTTTATTTGGGGCATTTTACAACCGTCCTGGACCGCAGTTAAGATGGGGGAATTTATTCTAACGAAAATGGAATTTGATTTGAATTTTTGGGAAAACTTTTGGTTTTGGGAGAAGTCAATTTGGGGTACTTCGCTGAACGAAGTGTGCTTTTGATTGAAAAATGGCTGCAGCCAAAAGGCGTTACAGGGGGAAAGAGCCTGGGGGAAGAAGGGGATAGCCTGCTGACATTCAGGATGAACCAATCAGAGACGGCGGGGTTCTGTGACATCACCCACTATATAAGGGCCCGGGCGACGCTGGGGCTCACACTGTAGGTAGGGAAGGTTTTTTTCCCCGGCTGCTTATGATAGTGATACTAAAGAACTATTTTTATCAGGTTTTTTTGGGGGGTGTCACAGTTGTCTCAGGATGCTTCTCTTAACGTTTATTTTTGATTTTGTGGGGTTTGGGTTGAAGTCCCCGTGTGTGTCCCGTGCTCACAGCACTTTGAATATTTTAAGGGGGTTTTTAAAACCTGTTCTGTTGTTTTTCTTTTTAAAAAAACAGCGTTTTACAAAACAAATACGCTTCATTTTTTTTGGCTGTCAATTTTTTGCACAATTTTCATCCCGGGGTTTAAAAGGTTTTTTCGTGCTTTGGGGGACTAAAAAAAAACCGTCTTTTTCACCGGCCAAAAAATCTTTTTCCTGTAGCATAATTCACAGCGAAGGGTTAAATTGAAAGTTTTTTCTGTTTGTGTGTAAAATTTCCACCATTGAAACACGCTAAAAAAGTTTTTTTTTTTTATTTGTTAATCTTTTGCACAATTTACTCCAGGGTTAATTAACGTTGTTCTGTTTTGTGGTGACAAAATAACCGTCTTTTCACCGAAAAAAAAAAATTTTGCCTGTGCTAATTCACAAGCGAAGGTTTTTTTTACAGTTTTTCTCTTGTTGTGTAGCGTAAAAAAACGCTTGAAACACGCTACAAAGCTGGTAGTTTTTGGGTTGCTCAATTCTTTTGCGAAATTTTTAACCCAAGAGTTAACTAATTTTTTCTGCGTTGTACCAGTAAAAAAAAATTTTGTTTTTCACCGCCACTAAAAATTTCTGAGCAAAATTAAATCCGAAGGTTAATTTAAGCCTGTTTTTGTTTTTTATTCAAAAAATAAAAGGTTTTTTTAAACGGCACATAAATTCAATTTTTCCTCCCTATTTGTGGAGCGCAATTTTTAATCCAAGGGTTACCCAAGTTCTTGTGGGTTATTTGAGTCAAATACGGGTGTGTATTTATCTATACAATATCTTATAAAACGTGTCTGTACATTTTAGAAAAAACATATGCAACGGAGCTGGCGGGTTTTCACCAAGGGTGGCAGTGGCAAATATTCCTGGAGCGGCCCGGTCCAGCACGCAAGGGGGTCGCGCGGGGGTCATCTTGGGGGCCACAATGCCGTGTTCTAGCGGCCGTGGCTGCCCAGCAACCCAAGGTTCTTGTTGGGGTTGATGGTCCCCCTTTCCCCAAAAATTTTACAACCACCAACAGTCGGTGGGAACTCAGCCAACCCTTAGTTGTCATGGCTGGGAGGGGGTTCAGCGGCCTCACCTGCCCAGCCTCCCCTTTCCCACCCGGGTTTTCCCTCAGCGAGATTACTTATTTCGGGGCCAGCGCCCTTTTAAGCAGGAGAACAATTTGAGGAGGGCAGCACAGCTACGGGCAGTGAAGAAGGGGCCAATTTTCCCCTGCTTTTGCAGTGGGCAGAAAATTAATGGGAGAGGGGGAGGAGGTTTGTTGTGGGGGTCAGCCTCTTCCCAAGCCCGGTGTGGGACGCAGTGACGAGAAAACAAATAATAGGATGTAGCCGACCCCTTGGGGCCAGGTGAAGAAAAGGGTTCTCATTTCGGAAAGGGGGCTTCAGCTTGCGCGTCTGGCGCGGCGCAGCCACAAGTGGGTTTTGGGGCGGATCAGCAGGGGCGCAGTGTGGGTGGGGACCCCAAGGGGCCCGGGTAAAAAAACCGTTTGCATGTCCAAAAAAGTAGCGGCACAGGGGTCAGCGGGGCACGGTGGGTAGTCATCAGGCGGGCGTTTGGCGGAAAATCAGATCCTGGTGGGGGCAGTTCTTTGTAAGACACCGGAGGGGGGAATAGGGTAAGTGAATCGTGGGCAAAATGAAGCGGGGCCAGGGACTAACGCTGGCACCCGGCCATGCGTAAACCCATGCGCGTCCCACCCGGGTTTGGCCCTGGGAGAAACGGGGCCGATGTGGTGGTCCACCTGCCCGCACCGCAGCAGCCGCCCTGTCACGCATGCCATTCACCCAAGGCCCACCCCCTCTGCAGGGGGAGCTATTTCTCTTGACATCATCTCCCGGTCCAGTGTCCTGTCCTCGCTATCTGGGCCCAGCAGTCATTCGGCGGGAATTGCAAGAGACAACAGTTGGCCCAAACCCCTAAGGTCAGCAGTTGCCGTGCCCTTTTCAAGTTTTTGGTACGCAGTCCTCCCTTTCCAAATGGTGGACCTGCAGATTCGAAAAATAATGGCTTGTGCCAAGCGAGGGGGAGAGTTCCAAAGCCGAATTTTTTTTCCAAAAAGGCGTACCAGCACTTATAAATATGTAGAACAAAAGGGGGGGCCAGCCCTTTGAGCTTATCGGTTTGTTCCAAGGTGCCGGGGGCGCCAATTGGGGCTATAACTCGGCGGGCCCGTACAGCCTTTAAGCCCTTGGGGGTAATGTGCTTCCCGCAGGCACACCAAAACCCTTTGGGCAGGGACGGCGCTTTTTCCTCCACGTTGTCAAACTGCAGCTCCTGCCCAATGTACCCCTCCTCCACCACCCACCCCACCTCTCAGCCTCCCAAAACTGCTCCCTCATACCCATATGTAGGGCACAGCGGTGTCACGCAGTTTACCCTGGCTTTTGGAGAACGAAGTCCCAAAAAGGGGAGGAACTGCCCGCGTCATGCAGCAAGAAATCGATGTGGGCTTTTTCTGCGCCAAGCAAATTGGAACCCTGGGACGGCAAGGGGGGAATAGGGGTCCCCCTGCACCCAGGGGGATGGTCCATGCGCCCCGCATGGGCGTGTTCAATCGGTTGTGAAAAGGTTCCCGAAGTCTTCCCGACTCAGAAAATTTGAAAATGCCCCGGAAACTGTGCATGCCTCTTTTCCCTTCCCCAAGCCGGCCCCTCCCTCGAGTTGCAGCGGCAGAAAAGGCCCCCCCAAAAACATCTGTATGGGGGTTTTTTCCACCCTGGAATTCCAGCCTGCAATGTTGGACCGACTGTATGAACAAGAAAGGCCTTAACATTTTTTTGATGATCCACGGACGGAGTCTCCCCGGGGAAATTTTTTGTCAGCCAGTGGCGCTCATGGTGGCACCTGCCATTTGTTGAGGCCTTCGAGGGGGGCCACTTATTTTTCAGCGCCGGACTAGGGGGTAATAACGTCTTCATGTTCAGTCCGGGAAAAGATGCTGGAAAAAAAGTTGGGTAGGGGACTGGGACGTGGCGCTACTCTCGTGCCCCTGAGTCTGGTGGGATGAAATGGAGGGGAGGGATCGAATTGGAGCAGAAGCATTTTTGGGGAAATGGTGGATTTTTTCCCAGGTGACAAAGGAGGGGGGCGTTGGAGGAGGTAGATGGAGATGAGGGAAAACGAGGGAGATGAAACCCGCAGCCCGTGGGAGTAACAGTGGGGAGGAGGCAGGGGGC
>JAODAL010083218.1:0-11323 GCA_025379985.1 Phyllomedusa bahiana
GGGGACGAGCCGCCCTTCAGCGGCCAACTGATACGGAGGATTTCCTATAGTATTTGGTTTGTCCTCTTCAATAGCTGGGAAAAAGGCTCCCATTTTGGACCGGTAGCGAGGGTCCAATAGGGTGGAAAGCCAGAAAGTCATCCCTCTGCCGGATGCTGACTTTTCCCGGCTGTCACTAGCAGGCAAATAAGCATGCTGCGGGCCATCTGCACAAGTGACTCCAAGGGCTCCCTGCCCCCATTTCCACTGTATACTGCCACGGTGCTTGGGGGTCATCTGCCTCTCCTTCCTCATCTCCATCCACCTCCTCCAGCTGCTCCTGCTCCTTTCTCTTGTCACCTGGGTAGAAAATCCACTCATTCACCAGACAATGCTTCTGCTCCAATGTCCTCCTCCTCCTCCTCCATTTCAGTCCCCACCAAACTCATGTGGCCATGAGATGTAGTCGCCACGTCTCCAGTCCCCTGCCCAGACAGATTTTTCAGCATCTGTTCCAGGAAAATGAAGCAGTGGAATGACGTTATTCATCTCGTAGTCCTGGCGACTGACAAATAACGTCGCCTCCTCGAATGGCCTCAACAAACGGCAGGTGTCACGCATGAGCTGCCACTGGCTGACATCAAAGTTACACAGGGGAGTACTTCTGTCTGCCTGGATCATCAAAAAATCGTTAATGGCCCTTCTCTGTTCATACAGTCGGTCCAACATGTGCAGGCTGGAATTCCAGCGGGTGGAAACATCGCATATCAAAAGTGTGGGGGGGGAAAGGCCTTTTCTGCCGCTGCACTCGAGGAGGGTGTTCCTGGCTTTGTAACGAATGGATAAAGTGCATGCACAGTTTCCTGGCCATTTTCAGAATTTTGCTGAAGACCCGTGAAGACTTCAGGAACCTTTTTCATCAACCAGATTGAACACATGCGCCATGCAGGGCGCATGGACATCCCTCTCGGTGCAGCGCAGAACACCAAGTTTCCACCCCTTTGTCCGTCACCATGGTTCCGATTTTGCAGTTGGCGCGGAGAAAGGCCACACATCGATTTCTTGCTAGCATGACTCGGAGCAGTTTCCTCCCATGTGTGAATTCGTTCGCCGAGGCAACCAGGTGTAGAACATCGAGACAACCGCTGTGCCCTACACATGTGTATGATGGAGCAGATACTTGTGAGGCTGAATGGTGGTGGTGGAGGAGGATGTCGGACATTGTCGCAGGAGCCACAGTATGACAACGGGAGAGAGAGCCGGCGTCTCCTTTCCAAAGTGTTTGTGTGCCTGGTGCAAGGAATAACATTCACCCAGTAGGGCCCATAAAAGGACAGTACTGGCCCTGACAGGAGTTACAGCTCCCAGACGTCCCACGCTGCCCGTGCAACTTGGAACAAACCGATAAGCTTAAGGACGTGGCCCACCTTCTGTTCTACATATTTATGAAGTGCCGGTACTGCCTTTTTTGGAAAAGAAATACGGCTGGAACTCTCCATCTCGCTCGGCACAAGCCAATAGTTTTCTGAATGGTGCAGAAGTCCCCGATTTTGAGAAAGTGGAGGGACCTGCACGTACCAACAACTAGGACAGGAGCACGGTCCAGGACTGCTGCACCTTCGGATGGTGTTGACGCAGAACTGTTGTCTCTTTGCAATTCGCCGTCGCTGAACGACCGCGTGCGCCCATGAGAAGCCGTGAGCAGGAGCATCTGGACTGGAAGATGATTCAAAGAGAAAAATCTCCCTCTGCAGAGGTGGTTGAGCCTTGACGGCTGAAATGGCATGCGTGCCACTGGGCGCAGCTTCATCTGCTGCGTGTTGCTGCGTGGGCAGATGTACAACCTCATCTGAGCCACGTTTTCATCTTCCCAGGCCACCGGATTGAGACCGCAACATGTGGTTGACGCACGGGCCGTTGTGCCAACGTTAGCTACCCTGGCCACGCTTCACTTTCCTGCTTACAGATTCTACCATATACCCATAAATCCGGGCTATCTCCTCCGGTGTCTTAGCAAAGAACTGCCTCACACCGCCGAGTATCGGATTTTTTACCACCAATACTCTATCCGTCACTGATTGACTTACTGCCGCCGCTGCCAGTCGCTAGGCCCTCTGTGCCGCTACTTTGGATGAACCTGTCGTAATCGGTTTTTTACCCCCGTTGGCCGCTTGACTCCCAAACCCTCACACAGCTGCGCTAACCTGCTGACTCACGGCCACAGCCCGCCCCACTTGCATGGCTTCGCCGCACAGACGTGCCACGCAGACGCCCTCTTCTCCGACGATGATGAAGCCCATTTCATCACCCCGGCACCAAGTGCGGTTCGGCTACATCATCATCTATTTTTGTTTCATCGTCACTCCTTGCTGTCCGGTCATCACCGTCTTTGTATGCTAGAGGCGACCCTCACAACAAGACCTCCCATGCCACTCACAACATCTATACTTTGCCGCCTACTTCAAAGAAGCAGGGATATTGACCCCATTTCTTCGCTGCCAAGTAGCTGCTGACGGCCCTCGCTCAATTTGTCAACCCTCGCTATATATTGGCGCTGGAGCCCAGAACCACATAGTAGATCTCTGGCTGAGGGAAGCGGATGGGACAGAGAGACGGTTGAGGACAGGTGAGGGCCGCGACCCGCACCCGGGCCATGCCAACGTAAGGTTGTGTCTGGACGTTCCCACCGACCTCATGGCTGGGTTGTCAGATGTCATCTGGGAGGAAGTGGATGACCTAGTCATCAATCAATAACCATTGGTTGGCCTAGTATAAAACACGGCTGCTAGAAGACATGGCGGAGTGTGTGGCCTCACCGAGTGACCCCTGCTGCGACTTGGTCCCCTTTGCTGTTGCTGCCCGACCTGCACATGAATGTTTGGTCTCTGCCACTCGCAGGTGAAGATCCTGCCACCATCTCTGTCTTACTAACTGTTTGCGATCTAAAATGTACAGACACTGTTGATGAAAATCATCTGTATATGGAATAAATACACACCCTTATTTGACGCCAATGAACCCACAAAGAAGCTGGTAAACACTAGATATATATTGCGCTCCACAAATGGGCAGGAAAAATTGACTTGTATGGCCGTTTTAAAAAACCTGTGAATTTTACTGAATATAAAAGCACAAACAGGCTAATTAACCTTCGGATATGAATTATGCTACAGAATTTCTTTTGAGGGCGTTGAAAAACAAAGTTTTCCTTTTACTGAGTACAACAGCAAGAACAACGACTAACTTAAGCCCGTGGATGTAAATAGTCGCAAAAGAATTCGAGCACAGAAACTACAAGTCAGCTTTGTTGGCGTTTACAATTGCGTAGATTTTCTACCTACACAACAACAAGAAAAATCTTGTAATTAACCATCGTTTGTGAATTATGCTACTCAAAATTTGTATTTATTGGCGGAGGTGCAAAAAGACGTTTTCTTGAGTAACAACAGCAGCAGACACGCTTATTAAGCCCCTGATGTAAAATTGCGCAAAAGAATTGAGCAGTCGGAACTACTACTTTTGTAGCGGTTACAAATGCGTGTATTCTACGCAACAACCTACTCGACACAACAAGAGGAAAAAATTATTGTAATTAACCTTTCTTTGTGAAATTATGCTACAGGAAAATTGTATTTTTATTTATAAAGACAAAAGAATTGATCAGCTCCCGGAAACTACATAGCTTGTGTATCGTGTAACAATTGCGTGAGTTTCTATCTACGCTAACACAACAAGAGAAAAAATTGTAATTAACTTCGTTTGTGAATTATGCTAACATGGAAAATTGAAATTTTTTGTGGCGGTGAAAAAGACTTTTGCCTTGAGTCACAGACAGCAGGCAGAACACGCTAAAATTTAACCCCGGAAGTAAGATTGCGCAAAAGAATTGAGCAGCGGAAACTCCTAGCTTTGATAGCGTGTTACAATTGCGGTTATTCTACCTACACAACAAATAAAAAATTGTAATAAACCTACTTGTGAATTATGCTACAGGAAAATTGTATTTTTTGTCGGTGAAAAAAGATGGTTTCTTGGAGACACCACAGGCAGCAATAAACAAACCTTAATTAACCCCTGGATGTAAATTGTGCGCAAAAGTAATTGGCGCCGGTAAACTACTAGCTTGGTGCCGTGTTACAATTGCGAGTAGTTATTCTACGCTAACACAACAAGAGAAAAAATTGTAAATTAACCTTCGCTGTGATTTATGCTACAGAGAAAATGAATTTTTTGGGGTGAAAAAAGACGGTCTATTTTATGTCACCACAGCATCAAAAACAACGCTTAATTAACCACTTGGATGAAAATGCGCAAAAGAAATGAGCTCCCCAAAATGAAGCTGTATTTGGGTATTATAAAACGCTGTTCTCTTTAAAAGAATACAACAGGAACTGCTTAGATGCCCCATGGATATTCAAATTGTGGCTGTGAGTAAGGGGGATGGCGAATTTCTCAAAAATACGATTCAGTCACTTCGCCGAAATTTCCGAAAAAAATAAATTCGGTCCGAATTACTTCGCCACGAATCGCGTTAAAAAGCAGCTATTTCCAGGCTGCACAGAGCCTGCAGGGTGCTGTAGAACGTTGTGCCATGCTTAAATATGCAGAGGGGGCTTGGTTGGTCTTCATACAATGTTTGTTTTAGTATGACACGCAGATGACTGCCGCCGCTCTTAGAATCGCTTCACTAAAAAATTCCCTGGGCCTTAAGAGGGCAAAACTGACCAAAAAACTGAGGGGGGAATGTAGCCCGATAAAGTCATGCCAAACGAAAGCTGGAAAAAAAAAAAGCTGAGAGCTCAGGAGGCAACATTAGTGACGGAGTGTGGAGGTGATGGCAGCAGCCACCGCAGCATGAGGTCAGGTAATGGCACAATGACATTCTGGAGGTGGCAAAACACGAGGAAGCCACAGAGTGGCACGATGACTGAGAGCGGAGGTCACGGCGGCAGCAGTATGAGGTCAGGCAGTGGCACAATGACATATGGAGGCGGCAAAACAGTATTAGGCCATAGAGTGGCACAATCACACATGTGGAGGTCACGGCGGCAGCAGTATGAGGTCAGGCAGTGGCACAATGACATTCTGGAGGCGGCAAAACAGTATTAGGCCACAGTGTGGAGGTCACAGCGGCAGCAGTATGAGGTCAGGCAGTGGCACAATGACATTCTGGAGGCGGCAAAACAGTATTAGGCCACAGAGTGGCACAATCACACAGTGTGGAGGTCACGGCGGCAGCAGTAGGAAGATCAGGCAGTGGCACAATGACATTCAGGAGGTGGCAAACAGTAATTAGGCCACAGAGAGGACAATCAACAGGTGGAGGTCACGACAGCAGCAGCATGAGATCAGGGCAGTGGGCACAATGACATTCTGGAGGTGGCAAAACAGTGAGGAAGCACAGAATGGCACAATGACAGAGAGCGAGGTCACAGGCAGCAGCAGCATGAAGGTCAGCAGTGGCACAATGACACAGTGTGGAGGGCCGGCAGAGTCCCAGCAGCAGCATGATGTCAGAGAAGTGCACAATAAACATCTGGAGGTGGCAAATACATGAGAAAGCCCACAGAGTGCCACAATGACTGAGAGCGGAGGTCACGGGGCGGCAGCAGCATGAGGTTCAGGCAGTGGCACAATGACACAGTGTGGAGGACAATGGCAACAGCAACAGCAGTAGCAACATGAAGGTCATAGAGTGCACAATTGACAGAGATGTTGAGTGGGTGGCAATACCATCCCTTAAAGATGGTGGTAGGCAGATGGAGAAACGTCAGCAGTGTGTGGCATCAGGCGTGGCGCTATCAGAAATAGTGGCTGAAGCAGGTAGTTTGAACCCAGACTGACGCCTTAAGGCATTGGTGTGTGAAAATCCTGGCGATCCACGCCTGATTCATCTTGACTAAGGCGTCGTATCCACATTTCCCGTGGACAAGCGGGTTTCTTCCTTAGGGTAACCGATGGCCCCCGCCGCTGAACACCCGCTCTGCTGCCACACTCCTGGCCGGCAGACAGCTTCTCCACTGCAAATCGGCCAGTTGCGGCCACACATCCGTTTGGCTGCCCAGTAGTCCCAGCGGATCTTGTCTAACTATGGGTGGCAGCGTGCTGTCCAAGTAGGCCACAACCTGTTGGTTCAGAGACGCGCCAGGTCCTGCTGCTGCTGCTGCTGCGACTTGCTCCTCCTACTAAGCGTGAAGAAGCTGCTCATCATGACTCTCAGACTTAGGTTACTACTGAGGAGCTGGTACTGCTCCTACCCCCCCACCTACCCCCATCACCCACGGCATAGTACGAGACGCTGAGGCTGTCCTAGCCAAAATAAGCATGCAGCGGGCCATTTGCACAAGTGACTCCTAGGGCTCCCTGCCTCCATTTCCAACTGTATACTGCCACGGTGCTTTGGGGATTCATCTGCCTCGTCTTCCTCTCTCCATCCACCTCCTCCAGCGCTCCTGCTCCTCCTCTCTTGTCCACTGGGTATAAAAACCACTCTTCACCAGACAATGCCTTCTGCTCCAATGTCCCTCCTCCTCCATATCAGTCTCACCCCCACTGGACTCATGAGGCCAACGAGATGTATCGCCACGTCTCCAGTCCCCTGCCCAGACAGATTTTTTCAGCTTCTGTTCCAGGACATGAAAAGCAGTTGAATGACGTTATTCAACCCGTAGTCCCTGCGACTGACAAATAAAGTCGCCTCCTCCGAATGGCATCACACAACGCAGTGTCACGCATGAGCTGCCACAGGCTGACATCAAAGTTACACAGGGGAGTACTCCTGTCTGCCTGGAATCATCAAAAAATCGTTAATGGCCCTTTCTCTGTTCTTACAGTCGGTCCAACATGAGCAGGCTGGAATTCCAGCGGGTGGAAACATTGCATAACAGATGTGTTTGGGGGAGGCCGTTCTGCCGCTGCAACTCGCGAGGGTGTTCCTGGCTTTGCACAATGGATAAAGTGACATCACAGTTTCCCTGGCCATTTTCAGAATGTTCTGAAGATCGGTGGAGACTTCAGGAACCTTTTCACAACCAGATTGACACTGCGCCCTGTAGGGCGCATGGACCATCCCTCCTCGGTGCAGCGCGGACACCATGTTCCTCCCATTGTCCGTGCACCAAGGTTCCGATTGCAGTTGGCGCGGAGAAACCACCATCGATTTCTGCTGCATGACGCAGAGCAGTTCCTCCCATGTGTGACTTCATTCGCACGAGCAAGCCAGGTGTAGAACTGCGAGACACCGCTGTGCCCTACACATGGGGGGTATGATTGGAGCAGTCCTTGTGGAGGCTGAGATGGTGGTTGTGGTGGAGGAGGAGGAGGCGGACATGGCGCAGGTAGCAGCAGTTTGACAACGAGGAGGCGAAAGTCGCGTCTCCCCTGTCCAAGTGGTTGGTGTGCCTGGCTTGGAAGCCATTCACCCAGTGGGCCGTAAGGACATGTACTGCCCTGACACGTAGTGTACAGCTCCAGACGGTCCGCGCTGCCGTGCACCTTGGAACAAACCATAAGCTCAAGGACTGACCCACCTGTCTGTTCTACATATTTATAAGTGCTGGTACTGCCTTTTTGAAAATAAATTACGCTTGGAACTCTCCATCTTGGCTCGGGCACAAGCCATTATTCTCTGAAATGGTGCAGAGTCCACCATTTGGAAAGGGAGGGACTGAATACCCATCAACTTGGACAGAGCACGGATCAGCTGCTGCAACTTAGGATGGTTGGACGCATACTGATGTCTCTTGGCCAATCGCCTCAGCTGAAACGACTGCTGGCGCCATGATACGAGAGCCGGAGCATCTGACCGGAGATGATGACAGAAGGAAAAAGAGAAACAGCTCCCTTCTGCAGAGGGTGGTGGAGCCTTGACTGGTGCAATGGCATGCGTGCCACTGGGCGCTGCTGCTGATTGCTGCGCGCAGGATAGTACCCCCACATCTGAGCCACTTTCTCCCAGGCCACCGATGGTGACGCTGCATGTGTTGAAGCAGGCCGTGTGCCAACTTAGCTCCCGTGGCCACGCTTCACTTTCTGCTTACAGATTCTACATATAACATAATCGGCTCCGCCGGTGTCTTAGCAAAAACCTCCACACCGCTGAGTAATCGATTTTACCGCCAACGCTCCCGCACTGATGACTACTCGCCGCCGCTGCCTCGCTGAGCCCCTGGCCGCTACTTTCTTGGACCTGCGAACGGGTTTTTTTTAACCCCGTGGCCGTTGGCTCCACCTCACACGCTGCTATCCTGCAGACCACGGCCAACGACCCACTTGTTGTCTGCGCTGCTTGCCTGAAAGCGCAAGATCTGACGCCCCTCTATCTCCTGACGATGATGAAGCCCTTGCCTCACCCGGCTCCCAAGTGCGGTCGGCACATCATCATCTATTTGGTTTCATCGTCACTGCTGTCCTCATCCACCGGTCTTGGTATGCCGAGGCGACCTCTCACAACATGACCTCCCCATGCCACTCTCCACATCTATACTTTGCCGCTTACTGCAAGAACGCAGGCGATAGTTGGCCCCATTTCTCGCTGCCAGTAGCTGCTGACTGCCCTCCTCAAATTGATCCATCCTCGCCATATAGTGGCGCTGAGCCCAGACACAAAGTAGATCACTGGCGAGGGAACCGGATGGACAGAGGCGGGCTGAGACAGGTGATGCCGCTGACCCGCTCCCGGGCCATGCCACCTAATGGTTGTGACGAGGTTCCACCGACTCTTGGCTGGGGTTGTCAGATGTCATCTGGGAGGAAGAGGAGAACCTAGTCAACTCAATCAAGAAAACTTGGGTTGCTGAACAAAAACAAAAAAAAAAAAACAACACACGCCGCTAGATTGACAGCGGCAGTTTGTGGCCTCAACCGATGACCCCATGCTGCACGTCCCTTGCTTGGCTGCGACCTGGGCCTGTTCCAGAATGTTTTTGTGCCACAGCCACTCGCAGTGCAGAGCCTGCCGACCCTCTCTGTCTCCACATACTGTTTTGTACTAAAAAGTACAGACACTGTTTGGAATGATGATATCTGTATATGAAAAATATACACCCTGTTGTTTGACTCCAAAGAACCCAGTAACAAGCTTGGGTAACCCTTGGATATAAATTGCGCTCCACAAATGGCCAGGAAAAATTTACTTGTATGTGTCGTTTAAAAACACTGTGTGTTTTACTAAATGTAAAAGCACAAACAGGCTTAATTAACCTTCGGACATGAATTAGGCTACAGGAAAAATGTATATATTTTGGCGTTGAAAAAGACGGTTTATTTTTTGTCAGCACACCAGCAAAACAACGCTTAATTAACCCCTGGATGTAAATTGCGCCAAAGAATTGATCACCACAAACTAGTAGCTTTGTAGCGTGTTACAATTGCGTGTTTTCTATGCCACACAACAAGAGATACAGTTGTAATTAACCTTTGCTTGTGAATTAGGCTACAGGAAAAATTTATATATTTTGGCGTTGAAAAAGACGGTTTATTTTTGTCAGCACACCAGCAAAACAACGCTTAATTAACCCCTGGATGTAAATTGCGCCAAAAAAATTGAGCCGCACAAACTAGTAGCTTTGTAGCGTGTTACAATTGCGTGTTTTCTACGCCACACAACAAGAGATACAGTTTGTAATTAGCCATTGCTTGTGAATTAGTCTACCAAAAATATTTATATATTTTTGGCGTTGAAAAAGACGGTTTATTTTTGTCAGCACACCAGCAAAACAACGCTTAATTAACCCCTGGATGTAAATTGCGCCAAAGAATTGAGCCGCACAAACTAGTAGCTTTGTAGCGTGTTACAATTGCGTGTTTTCTACGCCACACAACAAGAGATACAGTTGTAATTAACCTTTGCTTGTGAATTAGGCTACAGGAAAAATTTATATATTTTGGCGTTGAAAAAGACGGTTTATTTTTGTCAGCACACCAGCAAAACAACGCTTAATTAACCCCTGGATGTAAATTGCGCAATAGAATTGAGCCGCACAAACTAGTAGCTTTGTAGCGTGTTACAATTGCGTGTTTTCTACGCCACACAACAAGAGATACAGTTGTAATTAACCTTTGCTTGTGAATTAGGCTACAGGAAAAATTTATATATTTTGGCGTTGAAAAAAGACGGTTTATTTTTGTCAGCACACCAGCAAAACAACGCTTAATTAACCCCTGGATGTAAATTGCGCCAAAGAATTGAGCCGCACAAACTAGTAGCTTTGTAGCGTGTTACAATTGCGTGTTTTCTACGCCACACAACAAGAGATACAGTTGTAATTAACCTTTGCTTGTGAATTAGGCTACAGGAAAAATTTATTATTTTGGCGTTTAAAAAGACGGTTTATTTTTGTCAGCACACCAGCAAAAACAACGTTTAAAATTAAACCCCTGGATGTAAATTGCGCCAAAGTTTGAGCCCCAAAAAACTAGTAGCTTTGTAGCTGTTACAATTGCGTGTTTTTCTAGGGCCACACAACAAGAGATACATTGTAATTAACCTTTGCTTGTGAATTAGGCTACAGGAAAAATTTAATATTTTGGCGTTGAAAAAAGGGAACGGTTTCTTGGGGTAAAGCACACCAGCAAAAAAACGTTTAATTAACCCCTGGATGTAAAATTGCGCAATAGAATTGAGCGGGCCAAAAATGAAGGGTATTTGTATTGTAAAAACGCTGTTTTTTTTTAATGAATACAACAGGAACTGGCTTAGACCCACTTGGATATTGAATGTATAGCAGCTGCAGTGGACGCACACTGGATATCAGATCCAATACCCAAAAAAATTAGAAATAGAACATTAAGAGAACAGTCTCTGAAACAAGCTGAGACACCCCATAGAAATCACTATATAAAAATCAATTCTTCAGTAAGAAGCTATCAGCCGCGGCAGCACCTTCCCTGATGACTCAGTGAGAGGAGTGTGAGCTCCCGGCGTCGCGCCCCGGACTTATAATAGTGCAGTGACGTCACAGAATCCCGCCGTCTCTGATTGGCTTCAACCTCTGCACATGTCATGCAGGCTATGCCCTTCTTTCCCCCCAGAGTGGGTTTGCCCCATGTAGCGCCATGGTGCTCGCAGCCATTTTATCAATCAAAAAAACACACTTCGTTCACCCGAAGGTACCCCAAAGTTCGACTTCGATCCGAACCGAAGTTTTCCTGAAATTTAAACAATTTCCACTTCGTTGAATCGATTCGCCCTCTTAATCTTTAGTTTTGAGCTTTTCGTTGGCTACGACATCGGGAGATTTTGGCCACCCTCGATAAGGTTTTTAATGTCCCATAGTCGATCATCTCCGATACCATTAAAATCTATGGAGAGCAACAAAAACCTTTTATTCTTACCCCAAACAGG
>JAODAL010083219.1:0-11323 GCA_025379985.1 Phyllomedusa bahiana
GAACACTTTACTATTTGCTGAGTGGTGCACCACCGGGCAATTTTAGGATTTCCGTGGGGTGCCCCCTCAAAAAAACCCATGATTCAGACAAGAAAATAATACTAAGTGTAAGGGGCCTAGAGGTTTTGTTAAAGGGCCCCCTAAATTTTTACCGATGGCCTCCGACCTCATACTGAGGTATGTTGACTAGCATTAAAAAGCAAATTAAAAGGGGGGTTGATCATTTCATTAACCTTAAGGACCCCCATTTTGGGCCCTTCCGGAAACCCCCTATTTTAAAATCTGTCTGTCACTTTATTGAGAAAAATTTTTGACACTTTTCCTACCCATGTGTTCAAGATTTTTTTCTGTGAACATTGTCTTTAAGAGTAAAAAATTTTTACCCATACAATCCTTGTTTGTTTGTAAAAAATATAAAAATTTTCATAAAAATTTTGGGAAAAAAAATTGCGTTTTTTGAAATTTGGGCAAAATTTTGCTGCAAGACAGAAAATTATTCACCACAAAATTTTTTTAAAAATTTAAAATTTTGGCCATATGTCCACTATGGGTTTGGGAAATATTTGTTAAGTTTTTTTTTTTTCACGACATTACGGGGTTAGAAATTGTGTAATTTCTAATTTTTCAAAAAAATTTGAAATATACTTTTTTTGGGGACCACCCCATTCTGACGGGGTTTTTGGGGGCCTGTTGGTTAGATCCCCCAAAAGACGGAAAAAAAAGCCCCCTTTAAACGTATTTCAACATGTTTGGGAATTTTGTAACACTTTGGGTATTTCACAGAAAAAAAGCAAAGGGGAGGTGAAATTTCAAAATTCACTTTTTTGCAGTTTTTCAAATTTATCCATATTCACTGGAATAGGGTAAAGTGACTGGGTAAATGCAACTTAAATCAATTCCCCAGTTTGCCGTTTTTGGGTTTAAAACAAACTCCCATAAAATAAATGCCGGGGGTGTAGATCTTTAAAAAAAAATTTTTAATAAATTTTTACAAAAAAAAAACAATCAATAATCACAATAGGGGGGAGTTCCCCCCCGAAAAGGGCGGCCCGCCCGGAAGCCCTACACGTCTAAAAATAGTATCCTTACCCTAAAACATATAAGAAGGGAATCCCCACATAAGACAACGACTTTACCAAAAAAATCCCGCAAAGGGGGTGGCCAATAAAAAAAATAACAATACAATACACAATTTCAATAAACATTCCCGACCCATGACAATACAGAACAGAAGTCCGCCGTTTCCCACCAATCATGGGGGTTGTCGGGGGAGCACAATGGTATGTCAATCCAAAAAAAAAAAATAATAATATATATATATATATATATATATAATATATATTATATATAATTTTTTAAAGGTTATGCCCCCCTTCAGATAAGACTCCAATTCGGGAATAAATCAGGTCCCGGGATCTGTGTGAAGAATTGGGTAGAAAAGGGCTGATGGAAAGGGTCCCTAACCGGGCATTGACGACGAAACCCCGGAAGGAAATCTATCCCTTCCTTTGCTGTCTGTAAAGGCGGGGAGTCCGGATCGGGCGATGTCCCCCGGGTCTCTTTTAGTTTTGCACCCGATGGTCGCGATAAAAAAGGGGTTTTTTAACCCGTCCCCCGCGGAGTGATCGGGGTCGGGGCCAGCCGGGGTCAGCTTAATATACCTGCCCCCCCGCGCCGAGTGAAAACTTGTTTGAGACGCGCATCCTCAGGACGTATGCAAATCCAAGGTCGTGAAGGGGGTTAAATGGTCTTCATTTTTTGTTTAGCCCCCCTGGTCATAGTATTCGGGGTTGCCCCCTCCTTTATCAAAGTGGGGACGGGCACTTTTCACTCTCACAGCCAGAAAAAAAATAACTTTGCAGGGCTTCTACAATCAAAAAAACAACACTATTGTGTGTCTCCCTGCCCCCTCCTGAAAAAGGGAGATCTGTGTGTTCATAGAAAGCGGGATCAACTTAACAAATCCCCAGCTGTGAGAGGAGAAAGATCAGTGTCAGTCTGGTTTAATGCAGCGGGTATGTATACAGCTCTTACAAAAAAATGCATAGGAAAGACACAGTGAATGTGGACTGGGGAAGGGGAGGGGGGTGTTGGGGAGCGAGCATAACGTGAAGGGGTGTAATGTCCCCCAGCTGGGAGGGGAAAAAACCCCTGCATTTTAGAGTTGAAAAGCTGGACTTTAACAGCCAAACGGAAGCATAACCCTCTTTAAAAAATTTTCCCCCCTTTACCCTTTAAGATGACGGAGTTTTTTGTTTCTGTTCCCAAGACTTGGTCTCATAAATGGTTGAACCCCCCTAATGTACAACGTAAGTTATGAATCCATTAAGGGGTTTGTTCACAGGGCACGTGCAAATAGCAGTCGGAAACCCAGACGTATTTGCACTGTTTTTTGGGCCGGGCACACGGCTGATGGGAACGGGTTTTTTTCGAAATTTTTCGGAGAAAAAACCCCTCCCCTTTGTATAACGTTCTACCCCCCGAAAAAAGGGCAAAGAATGAGATGTTCTATTTTTTTGGACCCCCCGGCGGGAAAACCCTGAGTGGGGGGCCCCTGCGTGGGTTTTCCTAAGGGGATAATAAAAAATTGTCAACCCCGGCTTGAGACGGGTTTTTAAAACAAAAAAACCGATGAAGTCCCTTTCCATGGGGACAAGCACTAATGATATTTAAAGACCTTAAATATGCATATGCCCCCCTGCTTTCTACAAATGATTTTGCAAAGACAACAAAGATACCTGCCCAAAACCCAAAAAAACCTAAACCCCACAAAAATTGTCACAGAAAACCGACACAAATAAAATACAAAGATTTATTAAAAGGGGTTTTGCCAGGGAAAGCCTTTTCTGCTAAGAACAGATGTAAAAAAGCACGCTGACTAAAAGAGAAACCCGCCGAGCCCCAGCCATGCATAAGGGGTGTGTGAAAGTTCACTCAAATAATCAAAATACAACTATGGATTCTGTATACAAAAGACAAACCTTTCCCACACCCCATGAAAGCCCTTAGTCTTGAAAGCTCCTTCATTTTCCGTCATCAGATAAAGCAGGGGAAACTATCAGATAAACACATAAAATAGCAATTCTGTATACAAAAACAAATTTTTACCCGGTGCGTTGAAAACTTTTCAGCTCCCTTTTATCAATTAGAAGTGTCTTGCGCAAGCCCCGGCCAACTCTTGTCACCTGCCTGGGTATCTTTGGGAAACTTTTAAGTAAATAAGGGCAGGTAAAGGGACCTGTAGTCTCTCAGGGGTCAAATTTTTGTACACATAATTTAGAAAAGTGATTAAATACCCCTTTTTGGGGGATCCCACGCAAATTACTCAGGCAAAACCCCTTTTAAGGTCTTAAAACCAGACTTAAAAAATAAAGACGAGTATAGCAGTGAGGGTGACAGCAGCCACAGGGGAACCCACAACGGGAAGTGGACAAGAATTTAAAAAATATGATTAGAAAAACAAAATACATAAAAATCAATAACACCAACATGATTTACAGTGCAAAGTGCATCCCATAGATATGAATAGGGTTATTGGGCCTTTATAGCTTCCCAATGATCAAAAGTGCATTTATAAGCAAGTAGTGTTGAACATGATCCTCAAAGTATCATCGTTAGAGATGGGCGAATTTCTCAAAAATTCGATTCAGTCACTTCGCCGAATTTTCCGACAAAATTTGTTTCGGTCCGAATTACTTCGGCACTAATCGCGTTACAAAAACAGCTATTTCTAGGCTGCACAGAGCCTGCAGGGTGCTGTAGAACGTTGTGCCATGCTTAAATGTGCAGAGGGAGCTTGGTTTGGTCTTCATACAATGTTGTGTTTAAGTATGACACGCAGAAGACAGCCGCCGCTCTTCGAATCGCTTCACTATAAAATTCCCTGGGCACTTAAGAGGGCAAAACTGACCAAAAAACTCAAGCGGGAATGTAGCCTGATAAAGTCATGCCAGCAAAAGCTGGAAAAAAACAAGCTGAGAGCTCAGTTGGCAACATCAGTGAAAGAATGTGGAGGTGACGGCGGCAGCCACAGCAGCATGAGGTCAGACAGTGGCACAATGACATTCTGGAGGTGGCAAAAACAGTAGTAGGCCACAGAGTGGCACAATCACACAGTATGGAGGTCACGACAACAGCAGCATGAGGTCAGGCAGTGGCACAATGACATTCTGGGGGTGGCAAAACAGTAGTAGGCCACAGAGTGGCACAATCACACAGTATGGAGGTCATGACAGCAGCAGCATGAGGTCAGGCAGTGGCACAGTGACATTCTGGAGGTGGCAAAAACAGGAGTAGGCCACAGAGTGGCACAATGACACAGAATGGAGGTCACGACAGCAGCAGCATGAGGTCAGGCAGTGGCACAATGACATTTTGGGGGTGGCAAAACAGTAGTAGGCCACAGAGTGGCACAATCACACAGTATGGAGGTCACGACAGCAGCACCATGAGGTCAGGCAGTGGCACAATTACATTCTGGAGGTGGAAAAAACAGGAGTAGGCCACAGAGTGGCACAATGACACAGAGTGGAGGTCACGACAGCAGCAGCATGAGGTCAGGCAGTGTCACAATTACATTCTGGAGGTGGCAAAACAGTAATACGCCACAGAGTGGCACAATGACACAGTGTGGAGGGCACTGTAGCAGCAGCATGAGGTCAGTCAGTGGCACAATGACATTCTGGAGGTGGCAAAAACAGGAGTAGGCCACAGAGTGGTACAATGACACAGTGTGGAGGGCACGGCAGCAGCAGCAAGAGGTCAGGCAGTGGCACAATGACATTCTGGAAGTGGAAAAAACAGGAGTAGGCCACAGAGTGGCACAATGACACAGTGTGGAGGGCACGGTAGCAGCAGCATGAGGTCAGGCAGTGGCACAATGACATTCTGGAGGTGGCAAAACAGTAGTAGGCCACAGAGTGGCACAATGACACAGTGTGGAGGTCACGACAGCAGCAGCATGAGGTCAGAGAGTGGCACAATGACACAGTGTGGAGGTGATGGCAGCAGCAACATGAGGTCAGGCAGTGGCACAATGACATTCTGGAGGTGGCAAAAACTGGAGTAGGCCACAGAGTGGCACAATGACTGAGAGTGGAGGGCCCCGTAGCAGCAGCATGAGGTCAGGCAGTGGCACAATGACATTCTGGAGGTGGCAAAACAGTAGTAGGCCACAGGTTGTCACAATGCGACAGTGTGGAGGTGACGTCAGCAGCAGCATGAGGTCAGGCAGTGGCACAATGACATTCTGGAGGTGGTATAAACAGAAGTAGGCCACAGAGTGGCACAATGACACAGTGTGGAGGTCACGACAGCAGCAGCATGAGGTCAGAGAGTGGCACAATGATACAGTGTGGAGGTGACGGCAGCAGCAGCATGAGGTCAGGCAGTGGCACAATGACATTCTGGAGGTGGCAAAAACTGGAGTAGGCCACAGAGTGGCACAATGACTGAGAGTGGAGGGCCCCGTAGCAGCAGCATGAGGTCAGGCAGTGGCACAATGACATTCTGGAGGAGGCAAAACAGTAGTAGGCCACAGGTTGGCACAATGGCACAGTGTGGAGGTCACAACAGCAGTAGCATGAGGTCAGAGAGTGGCACAATGACATTCTGGTGGTGGCAAAAACAGAAGTAGGCCACAGAGTGGCACAATGACACAGTGTGGAGGGCACGGTAGCAGCAGAATGAGGTCAGGTAGTGGCACAATGACATTCTGCAAGTTGCAAAAACAGGAGTAGGCCACAGAGTGGCACAATGACACAGTGTGGAGGTCACGGTAGCAGCAGCATGAGGTCAGGCAGTGGCACAATGACATTCTGGAAGTGGCAAAAACAGGAGTAGGACACAGAGTGGCACAATGACACAGTGTGGAGGGCACGGTAGCAGCAGCAAGAGGTCAGGCAGTGGCACAATGACATTCTGGAGGTGGCAAAAACTGGAGTAGGCCACAGAGTGGCACAATGACACAATGTGGAGGGCACGGTTGCAGCAGCATGAGGTCAGGCAGTGGCACAATGACATTCTGGAGGTGGCAAAAACTGGAGTAGGCCACAGAGTGGCACAATGACACAGTGTGGAGGGCACGGTAGCAGCAGCATGAGGTCAGGCAGTGGCACAATGACATTCTGGAGGTGGCAAAACAGTAGTAGGCCACAGAGTGGCACAATGACACAGTGTGGAGGTCACGAAAGCAGCAGCATGAGGTCAGAGAGTGGCACAATGACACAGTGTGGAGGTGACGGCAGCAGCAGCATGAGGTCAGGCAGTGGCACAATGACATTCTGAAGGTGGCAAAACAGTAGAAGGCCACAGAGTGGCACAATGACACAGTGTGGAGGTCACGACAGCAGCAGCATGAGGTCAGAGAGTGGCACAATGACACAGTGTGGAGGGCACGGTAGCAGCAGCAAGAGGTCAGGCAGTGGCACAATGACATTCTGGAGGTGGCAAAACTGGAATAGGCCACAGAGTGGCACAATGACACAATGTGGAAGGCACGGCGGCAGCAGCATGAGGTCAGGCAGTGGCACAATGACATTCTGGAGGTGGCAAAACAGTAGAAAGGCCACAGAGTGGCACAATGACACAGTGTGGAGGTCATGGTAGCAGCAGCATGAGGTCAGAGAGTGGCACAATGACACAGTGTGGAGGTGACGGCAGCAGCAGCATGAGGTCAGGCAGTGGCACAATGACATTCTGGAGGTGGCAAAAACAGGACTAGGCCACAGACTGGCACAATGACACAGTGTGGAGGTCACGGCAGCAGCAGTATGAGGTCAGGCAGTGGCACAATGACATTCTAGAGGTGGCAAAACAGTATTAGGCCACAGAGTGGCACAATGACACAGTGTGGATGTCACGACAGCAGCAGCATGAGGTCAGAGAGTGGCACAATGACATTCTGGAGGTGGCAAAACAGTAGTAGGCCACAGAGTGACACAATGACACAGTGTGGAGGTCACGACAGCAGCAGCATGAGGTCAGGCAGTGGCGCAATGACATTCTGGAGGTGGCAAAACAGTAGTAGGCCACAGAGTGGCACAATGACTGAGAGTGGAGGTCACGACGGCAGCAGCATGAGGTCAGGCAGTGGCACAATGACATTCTGGAGGTGGCAAAAACATGACTAGGCCACAGAGTGGCACAATGACACAGTGTGGAGGGCACGGTAGCAGCAGCATGAGGTCAGGCAGTGGCACAATGACATTCTAGTGGTGGCAAAACAGTAGTAGGCCACAAGAGTGGCACAATGACACAGTGTGGAGGTCATGACAGCAGCAGCATGAGGTCAGAGAGTGGCACAATGACAATCTGGAGTAGGCCACAGAGTGGCACAATGACACAGTGTGGAGGGCACGGGAGCAGCAGCATGAGGTCAGGCAGTGGCGCAATGACATTCTGGAGGTGGCAAAACTGTAGTAGGCCACAGAGTGGCACAATTACTGAGAGTGGAGGTCACGGCGGCAGCAGCATGAGGTCAGGCAGTGGCACAATGACATTCTGGAGTTGGCAAAAACCGGAATCGGCCACATAGTGGCACAATGACTGAGAGTGGAGGTCTCAGCGGGAGCAGCATGAGGTCAGGCAGTGGCACAATGACATTCTGGAGGTGGCAAAAACAGGAGTAGGGCACAGAGTGGCACAATGACTGAGAGTGGAGGGCCCCGTAGCAGCAGCATGAAGTCAGGCAGTGGCACAATGACATTCTGGAGGTGGCAAAAACTGGAGTAGGCCACAGGGTGGCACAATGGCACAGTGTGGAGGTCACGACAGCAGCAGCATGATGTCAGACAGTGGCACAATGACATTCTGGAGGTGGCAAAACAGTAATAGGCCAAAGAGTGGCACAATGACAGAGATTTGAGGTGACGGCGGCAGGAGCAACAGCATGAGGTCAGAGAGTGGCACAATGACAGTGTGGAGGTGACCGCAGCAGCAGCAGCATGAGGTCAGAGACTGGCACAATGACACAGTGTGGATGTCACAGCACCAGCAACAGCAGCAGCAGCATGAGGTCACAGAGTGGCTCAATGACATTTTGGAGGTGCCAAAACAGTAGTAGGCCACAGAGTGGCACAATGATATAGTGTGGAGGTCACGGCGGCAGCAGCATGAGGTCAGGCAGTGGCGCAATGACATTCTGGAGGTGGCAAAACAGTAGTAGGCCACAGAGTGGCACAATTAGTGAGAGTGGAGGTCACGGCGGCAGCAGCATGAGGTCAGGCAGTGGCACAATGACATTCTGGAGGTGGCAAAAACTGGAGTAGGCCACAGAGTGGCACAATGACTGAGAGTGGAGGTCACGGCGGCAGCAGCATGAGGTCAGGCAGTGGCACAATGACATTCTGGAGGTGGCAAAAACTGGAGGAGGCCACAGAGTGGCACAATGACTGAGAGTGGAGGGCCCCGTAGCAGCAGCATGAGGTTAGGCAGTGGCACAATGACATTCTGGAGGTGGCAAAAACTGGAGTAGGCCACAGGGTGGCACAATGGCACAGTGTGGAGGTCACGACAGCAGCAGCATGATGTCAGACAGTGGCACAATGACATTCTGGAGGTGGCAAAACAGTAATAGGCCACAGAGTGGCACAATGACAGAGATTTGAGGTGACGGCGGCAGTAGCAACAGCATGAGGTCAGAGAGTGGCACAATGACACAGTGTGGAGGTGACCGCAGCAGCAGCAGCATGAGGTCAGAGAGTGGCACAATGACACAGTGTGGATGTCACAGCACCAGCAACAGCAGCAGCAGCATGAGGTCACAGAGTGGCTCAATAACAGAGTGTTGAGGTGGGTGGCATTACCAGTCCCTGGTAAAGATGGTGGTAGGCAGATGGAGAAACTGTCAGCAGATGTGTGGCATCAGGGGGTGGCGGCATCAGAAAGTTCCTGAGGAAGGTAGTTTGAACCCAGACTGAGCCTAAGGCATTGGTGTGTGGAAACCCTGGCCAAATCCACGCTGATTCATCTTGACAAAGGTCAGTCGTTCCACATTTCCATGGACAAGCGGGTTCTCCTTGGGGTAACGATTCCCCCCGCCGCACTAAACACCCGCTCTGATGCCACATATGGCCGGGGGCAGGACAGCTTCTCCACTGCAAACCGGCAGGGTGCGGCCACACATCCAGTTTGGCTGCCCAGAAATCCAGCGGATCTTCTAATTTGGGGTGGCAGAGTGCTGTCCAAGTGGGCCCACCACCTGTTGGTTCAGGGACTGCTCCAGGTCCTGCTGCTGCTGCTGGCGATGCCTCCTCACTAGGGGGGTGAAGGAAGCTGCTCTCAGTGACTCCAGACAGATTGTGTGATGGATCTGGTACTGGTCCTACCCCCCCCCTTTCCCCCAGCAGCTGCGGCAGTAGTACGTGAGCGCTGAGGAACCCCCGGTCAGACCTGTCAGAGAGGGACGATGCGCACATGGGCAGGGGCCAACTGATACGGAGGACTTCCCTATAGTATTTTAGTTTGTTCTCCCCCTCAATAGCTGGGAAAAAGGCTCCATTTTGGACGGGTAGCGAGGGTCCAATAGGGGGAGACCCAAAGAAGTATCCCTCTGCCGGATGCTGACTCTTCGGCTGTCGCTAGCAATGCAAATCAGCATGCTCCGGGCCATCTGCACAAGTGACTCCGTGGTGCTCCCTGCCTCCATCTCCACTGTATACTGCCACTGTATACTGAGGAGGCGGACATTGGCGCAACAGCAGCAGTTTGACAACGTGGAGGAGAAAGCGGTGTCTCATGTCCAAGTTGTTGGTGTGCCTGGGCAGGAAGCACATTCACCCAGTGTGCCGTAAAGGACATGTACTGGCCCTGACGGTAGTTACAGCTTCAGACGTCCGCGCTGCTGTGCACCTTGGAACAAACCGATAAGCTCAAGGACTGACCACTTTCTGTTCACATATTTATGAAGTGCTGGTACTCCCTTTTTTGGAAAAAGGGAAATTATGGCTTGGAACTCTCCATCTGGGCTCGCACAGGCCATTAGTTCTCTGAATGGTGCAGAGTCCACCATTTGGAAAGGGGGGATGTAGTACCAACAACTTGGACAGGAGCACGGGCAGCTGCTGCACCTTAGGATGGTTGGACACATACTGTTGTCCTTTGCAATTGCCCCGGAAAAGACTGCTGGCGCCCTGAGTAGCGAGGAGCAGAGATGACGGGAGAGATGGCAAAGAGAAACACCCTTGCAGAGGTTGTGGAGCCTTGACTGGCTGCAAGGCATGGTGCCACTGGCGTGCTGCTGCTGCAGCGGCAGGATGGACCCCCATATCTGAGCCACGTTTTCCAGGCCACGGATGGATACGCTGCATTGTTGACGCAGGCCCTGGTGCCAAAGTTAGCTCCTGGGCAGACTTCACTTATGCCCACAGATTCTAATATACCCATATTCGCTCCTCTGTTTAGCAAAGAACTGCATACGGAGTAAACTGATTTTACGCCCCGCTCCGCACTGAGTGAATACTGCCCCTGCTTTCCTCGCTGAGCCTGTACCGCAACTTTTTGACCTGCGAAGGGTTTTCTACCCCGGCGTTGGCTCCCGACCTCACAAATGTGTACCCTGATCAGGCACACACCACTGTGGCTCGCCCCTGCCAGACCGAAGCCCGACGCCCTCTCTCCTGACGATGATGAAACCCCGCTTCACGCTCCCAAGTGCGGTCGGGTACACATCACTATTTGTGTTTCTCCCTCACGCTGTCCTCATCAGTCTTGGGATGCAGGGTGACCCCTCACAACATACCTCCCAAGCACTTCCACATCTATACTTTGCGCCTACTGCAAGAAGCAGGATATTGGCCCCATTCTTCACTGCCCCAAATAGCTGTGACTGCCCTCCTCAAATTGTTCATCCCTCAATATGTGGCGGCCCTTTGCCAGACCCCAAAAGGTCCTTTGGGTGAGGGAAAGGAAAGGGGAAAAGGCGGGTTGAGGACAGGTGAGGGCCGTTGACCGCCCGGGCATGCCAACTAAGGGTTGTGTGACGTCCCACCAACTCTTGGCGGGTTGGTCAGATGTCATCTGGGAGGAAGTGGATGACTAGTCAACCAATAGAACCTTGGGTTGTAGTCAGCACCGGCCGCTAGTTAACGCAGTTGGGCCTACCGAGTACCCTGCGTTGACGTTCCCTTGCTGTGCGGACCCGGGGCCTGCCAGAGGTTTGTGCCACTGCCACTCGCAGGTGAAGAGCCGCCACCCTTGTTGACATACTGTTTGTTCTAAAATGTACCGACAAATGTTTGATGAAATCTGTGTCGATAAATACCACCCTGTATTGACGCAAATACCCAGAACAACTTGGGCCCGGCTAAAACCCCCCAAACTGGCC
>JAODAL010083220.1:0-11323 GCA_025379985.1 Phyllomedusa bahiana
CCGAGTCCGGGGCTACGATCGGCCCGCCGCTCCTAGGGCTCCGTTCGTTCGGGGGTGGAAAGGGGGCCTCGCCTGGGGATAGTCCTTTGGGGGGCCCCCCCCAGGCGGGGGAAGGGGGTCCCACCCGTCCAGGAAACCCCCAATCGGAAACCCCCCGGGGGAAGGCACCGGGGGACCCTCGGTTTTGGGGGCCCCGGGGCAGCTTTAAGACGATTCAGGCCTCTCCGATCCGGGGAAGGCAGGGGCCTCCCCATCCCGCGACCTCGCCTTTGGCCTCCCCTTATTGGGGACTGAAAACCCCTTTACCCGGGGGCCCGGGGAGCGATGAAACGTGCATTCCCCCCAACGGCCAAACTGGGTTTCCGGGGTTTGCGGGTGGGGGGTTCACAGCCCCCACCAGCCCCGGTGGTATACGTCTATGCCTTTTACGTTTCCCCTCCAAATTTCGGGCCCCCAAAAGGGGGTTAACTGGGAGTGGGGCCCCCAGCGGGTTACCCAAGGAACTGAGTGCGAAATTTGGGGGGGTTCGCCCCGGGAGGGTGGGGGGGTAGCCCGGCGTTGGGGAAATTTTTTTGGGGAGGTTTGAGGGGGCGGGAAGGGGGGCGGCGGGGGGTCCCCCTTAAATGCTTTGGGGGGCCCTGCTTTTACCCCACCCCCCCCCGGGGGGGATGCAAAAATGGGGCCAACATCCCCCCGGGGGTGGGTGCTGGACCCAAGGGGGGGATTAAAGGGTCCTTCAAACAAAGAAGGGGTTTCCCCAGGGGAAACTCCCTTTGGGTACAGGGGAAAGGGGAATTTTAAAGTTTGTTTTGAACCCACTTGGGGGTCATTTGGGAACAAAGGGGAAGGGGAAATCTGGAAGGAAAAGTATTGGAAAATCTTCTCCCCTTTGCTGCCATTGGGGAAAAATTTTAAATTTTAAAAAAGGGGAAAAAAGTTAGATTAAAAAAAGGGAAAAGGAAAGCCCCTGCGACTCATTCCGCAGAAAATTTTGCCAATTGGTTTCAGGGGGTTTTCATACGGCATTTTTCCCTCGGGGAAAAAAACCCCAAGGGAAAAGGTTCGGGGCCCTTTTTTGCAATGGGTCGATTGGGGGGCCACGGGGGAAAGGGGGCACTGGTTTGGGGGTTTTTGACGAAAAAAAAATTTTTTCAGCGGAAGGGGCCGTTTCCCTTCGCCAAACAGGGGGGAAACCCAAAATTAAAATTGGCCCCCTGTTAAGGTTAAGGGCCCCCCCACGAAATTCGGGGGGCCCTTCTCGGGGGGCCGGGGCCCAACCGCCAAAGGAGCGGGAGTAATAAACGGGGCAAGGGGGCCCCGGGGGGGTTTTTTTAAAGGGTTTTTTTGGCTGGTTTTTAAAGGGGGGGCCCTGCAAATTTGGGGCCCGGTTTCCGATTCAGGGACGTGTTCTCCCTTTTTCCACTCCATCCCCACCCCTTTACCCGTTTTTTCAAAAAGGCGGGGGAAAGGCCGGGGAAGGGGGGCAAGGGGGCGACGCCGGGGGAAAAGGGGGCGATGGCGCCTTTTCTAGCCCGCTTTCCATAGGGAAGGGGAGCGGAGCCCCCCCTTGTCGGCGGGTTCGGGGGAAAAGGGGTTTTTCATTCCGCCCCCCGCAAAACGTTACCCCATTCTACAAGAAATTTCGGTCGGGCCCCCGAAACATCCGAGGGGTGGGCAAAAAGTTGGCAAGGGGGTAGCTTTAGGGGGGTGGGGGGTCCGTTTTAAACTCTTCCCCTTTCCGATTTTTTAATGGCCCCCCCCCCCCCCCCCGCACCCCCCCCCCCCCCCCCGCCCCCCCCCCCCCCCCAGCCCCCCCCCCCCCCCCCCCCCCCCCCCACCCCGACAGCCCCCCCCACCCCCCTCCCCACCCCGCCCCACCACCCCCCCACCCCCCCCCCCCCCCCCCCCCCCCCTCCTCTGGGGGTGTGCCCTAAGAAAGAGCCAGGAAAGTTCCGGCTTATCCACCATTGTCCTTTCCGAAAGGTCAATCGGGTGAATGCTGGTATAGCACCGGAGCTTTGCTCCGTTGTTTACACCTCTTTTGATGAAGCGGTGTCATTAGTGCGCCGTCACGGGCAGGGTTCACTGATGGCAAAGGCGATAATTGATCGGCTTTTAGACTTTTTACCGTTTTTCATGCAGATTAGTTTGAAACTGTTAGGGTGTTTTTTGGACGGGAAGTTTTTTTGTCGATCGTGCTTGCCGAATGGTTTTATGCTCGTTATATCGTGTGCCTATTTCGAGGCTTTTAGCACATTTTTGGTATGGGTGGTCGGACGTTTCGGTTGAGTTCGATCATCCATACTTGGATGATTTTTTGTGTGTGGGCCGGCTGAGTCCCCGATATGCGGGTCCTTGGCTGCGTCCCTGAGTTGGGGTGACAGATCGGTTTTGGTGTCCCTTTGGCGCCTGATAAGACGGAGTCCGAAGACCTGTTTCTGAATTTCTAGAATCTGCATTGACTCGAGAAGATGGAGTGCAGGTTACCGAGGATTAGTTCGAGTCCTTGAGCCGAGAGGTGGGCACGGTGGTTTGGATTGCGCAAAATTCCCCTTAAGAGCTTCAGTCGCTGTTGGAAGCTCAATTCCGCATGCAGGATTATGCCGAATGGGGTCGAGTGTTTTGTCGTCGGTTTGGCCGGTGGCGACGTCATCATTAAAAAAAATCGCACCATTTCGTGCTCCTGACTTTGTGAGCACCGAGAGGATTTGACTGTATGGGCCAGCTTTTTGGAGAACGAACAATGGGCGGTCTATCATTCTGCACGGGGAATTGTCTAATCAGAGATCGAGATCTTTCAACGATGCGCGGGCAGTTCTGGCTTTGGGCTAATTGTGGTGAACGGTTGTGTGCCGCCCCTGGCCCGAGGCTTGCGTCGCTGTCTTTATAGGAATTTGGCGTTCCTGAACTTTTTCCCATTGTGGTGGCGTGGAGTTGTGGGCGTTAATTTTCGGATCGGAAGGTTCGTTTTTCTGTGACAATTTGGAGTATTTTTGGCGAATTAACAATCTGACGGCCTTCTTCGCCTCCGGTAGTGCGTCTTCCTGCGATTGCTGGTTTTGAGGTGTCTGAGCTCAATTCATGGTTTAGCGGAACATGTCCCAGGGTCCCAGGACCTGTCCGCTGACTCTCTTTCTCGGTTGCAGATGGGACCGATTCCGAACTTGTGCGCCCGTCAGCAGCAGAGCACGGGGAGAATGCCCAGTCATCTAGGGACCGTGGCCTGCGGGACGCAGACAGCTGATTCGGGCATCTCTTCAGGTGGGACCTGGGGTTGGGCCCGTATGATGCGGCGTTGCGCAGTGTGTTCCAGAGATGTAAGGTTCTGGTTGAGTGTGGTGTCGTAGTAGGATCACATTGGGGCTTTGCTGAGCTGGTATGGGGCGGGCCTCTGGGTCTTGTGGGTGGTCGGTGTCCCGAATCTTCTCCAGATCATGTTCAGGGCTACGTTTAGGTTTCAAGATGCGTGCGGAGGCGTGACTTGACCAAAAGATTTCGTGGTATCTCGTGGCCCCTCCGGGGTTATAGGCGAGGCCCCCAATGGGGCAAGGGACTCTCCGGCGTCTGTATGGTTTTGTCTCTGCTTGAGCGTCTGGGCAGGGTGCAGGACGATGTTGCGTGCTCGGGCTACGAGGCAACCGTTTCTCCAGGTTGGCATTTTACTTTGGGCGTTCTCGGGGCGTTGGGGTAGGATAGTTTGGTGTCTCCTAGTCGTTCAAGGGGGGTGATGCCTTCAACTGGAAGATGTTGGGTCACTGGGGAGACGATCACACTCTGGCTGCGGCGTTCAAAGACGGATCAAGCCGGCAAGGGAAGGCGGGTAACCCTACGGGCGGTACAGGGTTCGGCAATGTGCCCGGTGCGGTGTTGGCATGACTTTCGGGTTTTGCGGAGGGCCGATAACGGGCCGCTCCTGTGTCACGCGGATGCACAAATCTTATCCCGTTTCCAGTTTAAACCGCGGTATTTAGGCAGTGTTTGGGGGCGGTTGGCTTGACCCTGCCGCTTTTGTCGCCGCATTATCCGTTTCGGATCGGCGCTACTGATGCAAGCGGGTGGGGCCGACAGTGCAGATGTGGTGCGTGAGGATCGGAGACTGGAGTCCGATAGGTTTCGTTTGTATATTCGGCCGGCACTTGGTGTCTTAATGGGGATTTGTAGGGGGAGGGGTGGTTAACCGGCGTGTTGCTGTTACAGTTTTTTTTTCCTTTATTTCCTCCAGTCGTCCTCCGTTCCTGGTCTGTATCCGGGGCCTTCGTACGTTCACCTGGGGTGCGAGCGAGCTGATATGCGGCCGAACGGTCCCGCCAATTGGGCTTTCCACGAGGCGTCGCGGTGGTTGCCTGGCTGGGTCGGCGCGGGATGCGGTGGTTAGGATTAGTTCCGGAGGTGAAAGTTTGCAGCCCTGGACAGGCCCCCAAACATTTTGGTATTGCATGTTGGTGGGAATGAATTTGGTTCCCCCTGACCATTTTAGGGGAATTAAACACGTAGCATTAAATACGATTTATTGCGATTAAGGAGGTCATTCCCGGGAAATGGGTTATTGTCATGTGGTCCACATTGTGTGGCGACAATCACTGGAGGGGGCCCCTCGTGGAAAAACGGATAGAATAAAGCAAGGATTAAAGGTGAATACAGGGCGATTGGTAATTTGGTGGCCAGGGGAATGGGGGTGTGGTCGTTCAGGCATTGGAATGATTCTGGCGTGGACAATTTCTGGCGGTCTGTGGGCGTCCATCTAACAGGCTGTTGGGGGTTGCGACCTTAGGTCGCTGGGCCTTCAAAAAGAAGGCATTGAGAGAAGCTCTGCCTGGTGGGGGCCTCGCATCCATGAGGGTTCATGGCGTGCTCTTCGTGGTGGCGGCGGGGTTTCATGTAATGTTGGACTAGGATATACGCTGAGGGAGTCATTCGGGGTATGATTCCCCCATGGTATGGTGAACGGTGAATCGGCCTTGCGACGTGGTGCTCTTGCAGCTTGGGTAATCCCTGCAGAGCAAAATGGGTTGAGCCACTTGTAGGCTTTAGGACCCCGTACCAGTGGAGTATCGGCTGGGGGGTAAATGGTGGTTTGGTTCCCTTCGGGATTTTGGTCGCCAGGTCGTTGGTTTGGTTCCAAGGACCTCTGCCCCACTTCTGGTTTTTTGGTGGTTTGGGAGTTAATGTTTACAGTTCTTATGGGAATGGTATATATCTGTATATTTATGTTCATATTTAATGTATATATATATATGTATATATATTGGTAGTGGGTATGTGTTGGCGGTACATATATAACGAAATAAATATATAATATATATATTGAGAAATTATGTGTTAATATTATGGGATAATTTTGTTATGGCACTTATTTATGTTTTGTATTTATGTTAATAAAACGGCTCTGCTGTGGCCATAGTTATCCAACCGGTATTTAGTGTGTTTATTGCAATGGGGTCACAAGCGGAAGGTTGGTATTGTGAAAAGGGGTGGGGGTGGGGGAGTGGGATGTTGGTTTGGGCTGAAAGGGCATCAGCGCTGCAGGGGTCAAGCAGCGCGCCGGACCAGGCCACGCCCCTAGGGGAGGCGCGCCATGACCCGGCGTGCTGGGCGCGGCCAAGCCGCGGGTGACGTGCGGCCGGAGGGGAGGCCTGAAGAAGTGTGATGCAAGTCCATCATTTACCTCCCCTTCCGCCCCGTTATTTCAGTTCGCGCCACGAAGGCAGCAGTCCCACCCTGTCCCTCCCCTTATTTTGGTTCTGGTATGGTTAGTGTTGAAAGGGGAGTCCGTCATGGTGTGGCCGTTGGCGGCGGGTGGTTGGTTCTTGGGAATTGACAGAGAATACGCTGAGGGAGTCATTCGGGGTATGATTCCCTCATGGTTTGGTGACGGTGAATCGGCCTTGCAAGGTGGTGGGCCTCTTGCAGCTGGTAGTCCCTTCACGAGCAAAATGGGTGAGCCACTTGTATGGCTTTTAGGACCCCCGATCCAGTGAGTACGGCGTGGTGGTAAATGGTGGTTTGGTTCCCTTCGGGGATTTTGGTCGCCAGGATCGTTGGGTTGGTTCCAAGGACCTCTCCCCCACTGGTTTTGGTGGTTTGGGAGTTAATGTTTACAGTTTTTGGGAAGGTAAAATAATGTATATTTATGTTCAATTTTATGTATATATATATGTATATAAAATGGTATGGGGGGTTGTTTTGGGGGTACTATATACGTATATAAAATTTATATAAAATATTGAAAATTTTTGTTTAATTTATGGGATAATTTTGTTATGGCACTTTATTTGTTTGTATTTTGTTAATAAAACGGCTGTGTGGCCATTTTATCCAACCGGTATTAGTGTGTTATTTGCAAGGGGCACAGCAGGGAAGGTTGGGTTTTGAAAAGGGGGGGGGGGGGGGGGGGGGAGTGGATTTGGGTTGGGCTGAAAGGGCACACGGCGGGGGTCATCATGTTCACCCGTGGGGAAAACGGAGGTCCGTTTTGCCGACTCCCTGCAGACTTCAGTTTTGCTGGCTACAGAGGCATTTAATTGAATAGGCATACAGTTTTGGGAAACTTATTACCTACACTTCCATCCCCTTCTGCTGGGGTTATTGCATGAGTGCCAGGGGGCTTTGTGATGGAATGGAGTGGACAATTGGAACGCCAGCAGTTGTAGCCCCCTTCACCCAGCAGGTTTGGACGTAGGGTTTTTTCACAGGGCGTTTGGGTCCATTGAACCCCCTTTCCTGTGCGTGTCGGGGTCCGTCTGAAGGCCCCAGACAGATCTAAAATTAGCAATGTGATTACCATGGACAATGGGAAACACGCAGGGGCGTTCACATAAGTGATGCCGGTGCGTGTTTGCATCACCCCTGTGGGTCCGTCTTGGGATTCTCTGAAAAATTTGCATTCTTTTTTGGGAATGGACCCAAAAGAGGGACCCGACGGTGCGATGCAAACACCACACGATCACTCATTGAACGCCGCTGCTGTTTCCCATTGTCGCAGGGGTAATCAAGCTAATTGTTAGATGCGGTCTGGGTCCTTCAACGGCCCCAGAACGCATCAAAAAGCGAGTTCACAGGACCAAAAAACGCAGACAAAACATACCCAA
This sequence comes from Phyllomedusa bahiana, assembly GCA_025379985.1. Classification (NCBI taxonomy): domain Eukaryota; kingdom Metazoa; phylum Chordata; class Amphibia; order Anura; family Hylidae; genus Phyllomedusa; species Phyllomedusa bahiana. Next base: position 7,089 of record JAODAL010083220.1, read on the forward strand.
AAGCTATGTCTCCATGCACCGATTAATTGTATTTTCAGCACTTTTGGGACTTTAAAAGCGCCAAAAATCCAATCATTCATGGGTTTCCAAGAGGGCAATAGAAACGTGACGCTATTTTTTTCTCTTCATTTTCTGGACCAGTAAATAACACTTGTATATTACCCACGCTTTGGTTTTTTGTCGTTTTCCCCAACAGTAAAATTGTATGGGAGGCAAAAAAAACAGAAGCGCCCATGGTTTTTGTACAAAAGCGGAAAAAGACCGCAGTCTGATCGGAGAGAAAACGGCCCGCTTTTGGGGCATTTTTTGTCTAATAAGTGTAGATATAGCCTAAGGGGTGTTTTCACTGGCGTCTTGTGGACGTACCTGTGCGTGACAAGATCCCGGGGTCGAAAGGGGGGAGGCCCATGAGGGTGGGGGTTTGGGGGGGGGGGGGGGGGGGGGGGTTTCTTTCTTCATGTGCCTAGGGCACCAAATTGGCTTGTCCCGGCCCTGCATTACGGTGCCATTCACTGTGAATGAGACTGCTGAAGATAACCTGGTGCTTTCCCATCTCAGGCACTAATGGGACCCACATCTACAGTATCTTGAGAAGGGCCCCCTCGTGGTGAACAGATAGGTGGCTATGCATGCGTAGCACTCTCCATTCTGTCGGAGTTCCGAGTACAGCCAAAATAGTATGCCACTAAATCGGGGCTCCACTAAATACATAGGGGTGCAGTACATTATGGGGCCCAAATCACCAATCTCCAGGACTTTCGGGGGCCGTTTTTTACTGAGTGACATACATGTTTGAGATGGCAAAACCTTTTAAAAGAACTATGGGCCTTTTTTTCATTTTTTACCCGACATCAGACAGAGTTCCAAAAACAGCTACACAAAAACCCTCATTACATGGGTTTTTGACTTATCCACAAACTTTTACAAGACCGATCACCAATCATTGCTTCACCTTTTTTGCTTTTTTTTATTTAAAACACAATTACGTTAGTATACAAGGACGGTTTAGAAATCTTTAACCTTTTATGGAAAACCCAGAAACTCTTTCCCCAAAGGGCACACAAAACTTGTATGTTTTACAGGTAATTTATGGTATGGGGGCATTTATAAAACCCGAAAATCTCTTATGTAAAGACGTGTTAAGCAACAATGAACATGGGGGCCAGAAAAAATAGCGGCTGATAAAGGGTTCAGACTTGAAAAATTTTTTGCATTTCTAACCCGGTTGTACAATTTTTTATTTTTGCTAATTATTTATTACCCGCTATTTTATCAAATTACTAAGTAACTTTATGGCGTTGTACACGGAGTGTTGTTCCATGGTTTTCTTATTTCGGTGTTTATTTTTGAGCATTAGACAGAACTAAGGGTGCTTTCACACAGCACAGTTTTGGTGCAGTTTTAACTGTGCTCCATTTATGTGCCTTTATTACCAGCAAGCTTCTTTCACTTATCTAAACTGTTTGGAAAGTGAGTAATCAATTAGTGCGTTTGTAATCCACAAGACTTCAAACACAGAAATTGATTACTTAGTTGAAACCTCTTTCTGAACAATTTAGAGAACTGAAAGAAGCTAGCTGGTAATAAAGGCAGTTTAATTGGAGTGTAATTAAAACTGCACTGTGTGAAAGCACCCTAAGGCTATGTTCACATGGGTTAAAATGGGGCACATTTCGGTCCGTATTTCACTCCTTACTGCACTCCAATACGGGCGCAATGCACCCCAGTCATTACGGTTCTCCACAGTTCTCATAGAGAACTATGAATTACGCCTCCTCTCCGCGCTCGTGCAATATGCCGCGGGGGGAGATAAGTGACATGTCAATTATTTACGGTGTTTACGTATGTGTTTACATATGGCGTAATTGCGGGGCGTAATTATGCCCCGCAATTATGCCGTGTGAACTTAGTCTAGGGGTGCTTTCACACCATGTGGTTTTGTGGCGGTTTTGGCATATTTTTCACAGTAATTAAACTGCCTTTATACTCAAAAAATTGTAAAGATCTTTATTATTTACACTTAAAAACACACATATCCAACTGAGGTATAAAAAACAGAACAAACCCAAATAACTGCAGGCAATACATGGTTCCTCACAATACAAAAAGTCAAAGATGTAATTGAAATCCAGAGGCGAGTCTCTTCTCTTCCTCACTGAAGACCTGTGACATCATCATTCTGGATGAGGCAGCCGAAGCAGAAGGATGTCTGGAGAGAATAGCTATACAGCCCCCTGCATGCTGCTCCGGTGTCTGCAGAGCTTCAGGTTGACTCCACAAGCTCCTTGCTGCGCTATATGCAGTTATGCACACAGCCTGAACTGATGAGACATGTGAGGAGTGTACACTGCCCCCCCCCTTCCCCTCTGTAACCAGGCAGCAGACTGGGTTATATGGAGCAATGCACACTGCTCTCCCCCTTCTCCTCTCCCCCTGTTAACAGGCAGGAGACTCTATAATGCTGTGTTATATGAGGGGATCTGTGAGTTAAACAGGCAATAATTGCCCAGATCATCACCCTAGAGCTGGGAGATGTGTATAGAGCCAGCAGACCTTGGTTTCACTATCAATTTTAACAGCTCAGAGGGGAGAAAACACAGTGTGCAGGCAGCCAATCACAGTGCAGGGGGCATGGCCGGGGCGTTTCCTGTCTGGGGGCGTATCCCAACAGGCTGAATGAAATGTCAGCCAGCCAATCACAGTACAAGGGGTGTGTCTAGGGGGGCGGGATCCGGCCAGGGGGCGTGTCCCGACCAGCAGCAGAAATAGAATACAGATTTACAGAAAAGCTCATATCTGCTAAACCAAGTGAATGAGGTAACGCGACCCAATTACAAAAGTGCTTATTTTTACTGCCCCCATAATCTGAGACATGATCTTTGTAGCGATAAAACCCCTTTAACACACAAGATCCAGGCATATTTCTAGGCGTAATCACTGATCCATTTTGACTCCAGCAAAAATTAAAACTGATGTCTGCCCTGTGAACCAATAAGATATATAAACTGAGCATAGCCAAGTAAAAGAGAATCCCTATAATAAGAGACGATTGATATTAGTTTCTAAACTTTGGTACAGAAAAATTTCAAATACTCTAGTAAGGTTTTCTAAATTAATACAGGGGAGGTCTCTCATTTGGGAATTGTATAATTGTATAATCAGAGACCAATTACAAAGAATGTCTTAAGCTATGAAGGACTCAACCTGACCATATATTACACAGGCAGCTTATTGATTCCAGTGGGCATGATGTAATGCCTAATTTCCCCTGTGGTGGCGCTGTAATATTAATTACAGCTGATCTCTGCAGATCCTATCAGTGGCAGACCTTGTAATCAGCTCATGTTTGGAGGACCCTTTAAACAAAAAACACATTGGATAACGTCTTTACAGAACTTACCAGGCTGTACAACATGTTGCAAGTAAACTGAAAGTGGGTTAAAATAACAAATGTTGATTTATGCAGTAAATTTATAGCATAGCAATAATTGCTATACTCCAAAATCTGGGTCAAATTATAGTGCTAATTACTCCCAGTAGATTTTGTTCTTGTTGGCAATTGCATTATAAGAAAAACAATAGTTGTCCTAAAAAGTAAAGGGGTAAGGGCACCCCCCTCCCCATGATAATCTGCTAGGTAAATACCAAAAAAGTTCTAGTAGAAAACAACAACCATATGGGTGTATTTACCTTAGGCTAAGATAATTAAAATGTAACTTTGACTGATCCATACTAAAAGCTGGAACACAGTTTACAAAATCTCTAGAAAATCCCTAAATCACCTATAACTGGCTAGACAAAAAAAAAATCAGGGTGGTTGCCCCAAAAAGGGCGACCCTGGCAGGAACCTAGACTAGAAATGCCATATTGCATCCCTAAGCCACATATGAGATTTCCTATAGGTATATGAGACATACATATAATATGCAATCCCAACAGTGGTAAGAGAAAACAAATATCCACCACAGGGTAGCAATATAAGCTGGCAACAAAAATAAGTGCCAGAGTAATAGACTAGTCATTACTGACATATGGTAAAATCTACTGGGTTAATATTATAACTTTCTGTTGCGGAGGTGGTAGTGGATCCCCTGGACCACCGCAAACGATGGTGTAAGCCACGCCAGGGAGTGGAATCTAAGTAGGTCCCGGTTTTCACCAGAGCCCGCGCAAAGCGGGGGGGACTTGCTGCGGGGATTTTACCAGGGCACTACCCCTGATGACTTGCTTGCGGT
>JAODAL010083221.1:0-11322 GCA_025379985.1 Phyllomedusa bahiana
GAGTAAAAAAAACATATTTCTTTTTTTTTGGCTTAAATTTTTACTGAATACTAAATAGAAATACAGAACTGTTATAAAACACGAATCTGAAATTTTGGTTTTAAAATACTTTCCAAAAAAAGCTACTAAGGGAATTTTTTTATTTTAAAGGCAAAAATGGGCATAATTGTGAGTTTTTTTTTTTTTTTTTAAAGCTATTCAAAACCCAAATAAAAATTTAAATTAAAAAGAAACATGCACCCATCACCACTTCCCCAAATTTAGTCTCCATCGGGATCCCTCCTGTTTTGTTTGTCAGAAAAGGAGAAAGGGGAAACCCCTGCCCCAAAAACCGGAAAGTCCCAAAAAGGTTAAAAGTCTTAATTTTAAAATTTAAGTATATTCTATGTTTTAACCCTTGCAGGGGCCCAAAAGGGGAAAGGGGTCCATTAATTGATTTTATGAGCCCAAAAAACCCCTTATATTTTAAAGGGTTTAGCAATACCAAACAGAATTTTTTACATGGGGAGTAAAAGTATGAACACTGGACCTAAGGTCTTCTATAAACCCTGGCTATAGGGGGCTCCTGGAAAAGGTTTAACAAAAATTAATTGTTAATAGGAAATAATAAAATTTTTGTGGCCTCTATAAGTGAAGCTATAGCAATGCAATCATTTCAGAAACATAAAAGGGTTTTGCTGGGGAAAATTTGGACCCAGCTTGTTCCTGGTTGATGGAACTTTTTTGTATCTTCATGGTACCACCGGGAAACCTTAAAAAGGGCCTACTCAAGCCGAAAGGGGTCGGGGGGGTAAAAAATTGCCCTCTTTGGACTATTTTTGCTGTATTTTCCCAGTCTTGCATGTTTTCCCGGGCCTGTTTAAAAATCATGATCCCACATTTTTTGTAAAACTGCAGAAATAAATTGGGATTCCCAAAATTTTTCAAGGGGGCCCTGAAATCTTTATGGGAAAAAGGGTTTTTTAAACCCTCAGCAAAAAACTATTTAAGGTTAAAAGGGTGTTGGGCCAAAAAAAATTCCCCTGAAACAGCCCTAGCCAAAAATTTGGGCCCAACACTTCAAAAACCTTTTTGGCCCAAAAGTCTTTTTCTGGTCATCAGCTATTTTTCCTAACCCCAATACACGGGCACTCTTGGTATCCCCAAAAGTTTCTCAGGGGTTTTAAGCGACAAGCAAATTCCCCTTTTCTGGTATTTATCTCCTGTGAGAACAAAGGATCTCTTTAATTAAAATTCAACATGCCTGACATAATTTTGTCAGTAAAGGCAAATCATCTGATGTGCATCTACAGATGTTGCAGGAGAGTTACATAGTTTGTAAGGCTGAAAAAAGACAAGACGTCCATCCAGTTCAGCCTGTTGTGCTAAAGTGTTGATCCAGAGGAAGGCAAAAACCCCCATGAGGGAGAAGCCAATTGTCCTCCTTTTAGGGAAAAAATTCCTTCCAATCTGGCAATCAGAAAAATCCCTGGATCAACGCCCCTTCCTTCAGAATCTTAGACACTAAACTTGTTATATTATTACGCTCCATAAATGCATACAAACCCTTCTTGAACTCTGTTAGTGAATTCACCATGACATGTCCCTCTGGCAAGAATTCCCACACCTCGCTGCTCTAACAGTAAAGAATCCCTTTCTATGTTTATGTAGAAACTTTCTTTCCTCTAGACGTAGAGGATGCCCCCTTGTTCTAGATACAGTCCTGGGTATAAGTAAAGCTTAGGAAACATCTCTATATTGACCTTTAATATATATAGACATTTTATCCGTGTCCCCCGAAGCTGTCTTTTCTCTAAACTCAATAACCCCAATCTTGCTAATCTTCTGGTATATAGTCCCACACCTTTTATTATTTTTGTTGCCGCCTTCACCTGTTCAAGCTCTACAATGTCTTTCCTGTGCACTGGTGCCCAGAACGGTCCACAATATTCCATGTGTGGTCTAACACCGTAACTTGTAAAATGGGGAGAATAATGTTCCATCATTGCATCCATTGCACCCTTTTAATACACCAATGCATCCTATTAAGCCTTGGCAGCTGCTGCCCGACACGGCTTCGCTACAGTTAAGTTTACTGTCACCAGGATCCCAAGTGCTTTCTCCAATACCACTTTTAACCCAGTGTTTTTCCATTTAACATGTAATCATGTAATGATTGCTCTTCCCCATGTTGCAAACCTTGCATTTATCTGTGTTTAAACCTCATCTGCCAATTCCTGCATGCCTCCAACTATCAGACCTTTGAAAAACACATTATCCTCTATTGTGTTAATTTACTTTACAGAGCTATAGTACGTCTGCAAAGTTTCGATATTGTTACTGTGCAATCCCTGTGTAAAATCATTAAAGAAAATATTAAAGAGGATAGGGCCCCAATACTGAGCCTTGTGGTACCCACTAGAACAGGGATCCTGTCTGAGTATGTACCCGTTAATTAATCACCCCTTTGTTTTCTATCACAGATCCGTTGCTTACCCACGATGCGCACATTTTCCCCTAGTCCAAGCATCTCTCATTTTACTTACCAACCTTTTAGGTGGCACTGTATAAAATGCTTTCGAGAAATATAGATATATTACATTCAGTGGAGTTTAGCTCATCCCTCTTCTCATCAACAGAAAGCTCATCCTCCTCGGTAAATACGGTGCAGAAAAAATTGTTTTAATTAGGTTGATTTTTTCGTCATCGTCCTCTCTATAGTCTCTTCTCGGTACTTTTAAAAGGCCAACATTTTCGTTTTAATCTTTTTACTATTTATATAGCTAAAAAATATTTGGTTTGAGTTTTTACTTTCTATGGCAATACGTCTTTCTGTCTCCAGCTTAGCTTCCTTTAACATTATTTTACTCACTTTATTTTGTTTTTCCTATAGCTCTTAGTGCATCTTCACTGCCCACTCCTGTTTAGTAGGTTGAAACCCTTTCTTTTTGTTTTTTATTGCTCCTTTACATCTCTGTTGATACACATTCGGGTTTTTTTCCTGTTTTCTAATTAATTTAGCATCATCATAATCATCTGTATGTACCGACACACGCCTCACCACTAGCAGTGGTACGCAAGGATGTTTTTAAAAATATTCACAGTGCATTATTATTTTTCTGCATTTTTAACAAATTGGTCCCAGTCAATATGGTTTAGGGCCAGTGTTTTTTTTGGCTCCTTGACAAAAAACTCTATTGAAAGACAAAAGGAAATTTTATTATATATGTATATCCCTCTTTCCTAGTTCCCTCAACCTGAACCTTTGTTACTCAGTCAGGTCTAGTTAGTGAATATTTAATCTAGAATGGCCTTTCACTCTAGTCTTCCTGTACCATTTTGCAAAGGTAATTATCATTAGTTATTGACAAAAACCTGTTTCCTTAATGAGAGCTACAGGTTTCAGATTTTCCCAATTTATGTCTGGTAGTTAAAGTCCCCATAATAACAACCTCATTCTGATTAGCTGCTCATCTATTGCCTGAGAGTACATACTCTATGGCCTGTTTTATATTTGGGGGCCTATAGCAGACCCCCATTAGTATTATATTGTTATTGTTACCCCCATTTATATTTGTACCCATAAGATTCCACATGTTCATTACTGTACCTATATCCTTCCCGCATTGTTGTCTTTTCAACAGGATTTACATAGAAACAACACCTCCCCCCTTCTTGGTCCTTATGATCTCTCTAAATAGACTGTAACCCTGTGAGTTAACCTGCCCCCACGGCTCCCGCACTCCCCGCCCCGCTCCCCCACCCGCCAGTCCGAAGCTCTCGTCCCAGCATAGTCTCATAGTTACCCTACTATGTCATATTTTCTTCAGCCCATTAGTACTTCTAGGTCATTTATTTTTTGGTCAGACTCCCTGGCATTGTTCAGCATGCAAAGAGAGATTTTCCAGTTTTAATCATTTCTCCCTGAACCTTTTATATCATATTGCTACATCCCCCTCCCTACCACTCCACCCACCTGTTTGGAACTACCTAATTCCAGCTCTTTATCTTCACTATCTTGCTCGCATATGTTAGTTATCCCTCCCCCAGTCCCTAGTTAAATATACCTCCACTTCCTGGCCATTCTGTCCCCCAATCCAGCTGCACCTCCCCATTTAGGTTGACAGCCCGTCCCTAGGTAAAGAAAATATCCAAGATAGAAGTCACTCCCAGTTCTCAAAAAACCCAAATCCCTCTTTCCTAACACCAATTTTTGAGCCACTTATTCACCTCTCTAATCCACCTCTGCCTCAGGGCCATACCTCCATGCCTGCCACCCTCCCCAGCATCTACACCTGCAGTGATTGCCTCAGTGGCAGCCGGCCTCGCATCCAAGTTGGCAATGGAACATCGTAGTCGCCACTTGCTCATTTAGATCAAGATCGGGCTTCTAATGTTTTTTTTTTGCAGTGTGCACACATCTTCTCAACAGCAGTATGGAACCCTCGAACTGTTGCTCTAGGAAGGCATACATTTGCACAGGTTGTGCACTGGACTGCAAATTGGTCAAACTTGGAAACTCATGGGTTGTTACCAAAAAGAGTTTACGAATACAATTATATAATCATTACAATACTGTCCCCCCTAAACTCCCCAAAATCTAAAAGTACCTCAATCTTAAGTCCTCCACCCTAAAAATAGAGCACACTTAAAAAGAAGAAGACACTCGCAACACGTTCTCTCGCTAAAATACTCAGCTTAAACTTTTTCCCAATGCTGTTTGACTGTGCTGCAACCTCTCTTTCAGGAGCAAAAGTTGAGATACTCTAGTACACATTAAATGGACAACCAGTCCCACGAAAATTAGGTCAGCATGTTGGACTGAAACATAGCTAGTTAGACCGATGATAATCTAGTGTATAAGGGCATTTTAAGTATAAAGGAGGAAGATGAGGGATGTAATGACCTTTTAATGATGGACTCACCATTAAGCTTCTCTCCAAACAGTGTCAAAAACACGGTGAAGTTGATGGGACCTTTTCCTTCCTTCAACATTTGTTCAAGCTCGTCATCATTGACATTCATTTTACCTGAACAAGTAAAGATAAATAGATAAGTACTTGTGTATGCCTTCTCCTCAACATGTTAATATTCCCACAGTTCATGGTAAGAAAAGATGGTAACTGTTTTCACACCCACAATTGTGTATGGGAGCTCTAATGGCTGCCACATTAACTGATGTTACCCATTATATACCTGTATAGAAGAGGATGGCCTAAGGACTTAAAAGGATTGACTCAGGACAGCACCATGACCCTTCATCTCCTGCCACCTGCATTTGGCATCTTCTAGGCCAATTTATGGTCGCTGTTGATAACAAAAGGCTGACCTAGAGAAAACCAGGTGGAGCAAACAAGAGACAAAGAGTCAATGCTTGTTTTAGTTTGGATCTCAACTGACTGGATATCGATGCCACCAATGCCTCTCTTGAGATAACCTCTTTAACATGACCATACATGTTAGATTAAGGTAGTTACAAGCTCAAATCTATGACCTACAACTTGATATCAAAGGGGGCAGCCTGACTGTTCCTTGACCTGATACTTAAAGGGGTTTTGCCAGGACGTGCCTTATCTGCTAAGAAGCAAATGTAAACAAGCCACTAGCTGAGAGAGACTGCCAGCCAGAGAACAGAGCTGCATAAGGGATCATGTGACATGTCACAGAAATAATCAGGACTACAACTTGTGGATTTCTGTATACAAAAGACAACAGCTTTTCTCCACAGCAGCTTGAAAGCTCTTCATGTTCTCATGTCATCAATAAAGCAGGGATCTCTCACTAGTTTAATACTGTATACAAAAGAAAACTATTTCTATCCCGGTGCCTTGAAAGCTTCTTCGAGCTCAGTCTCATCAGATAAGAAGCCTTTCTCTGTGCAAGCCCGGGCCATCAGACAGCAGCTCTTGTCACTCTGCCTGGTCGTAACTATTACAGCTTTTAAGTAACTAAGTGCAGGTAAGGCAGCCTGTAGATCTCCTCAGACTGCAATTTTTGTAATCACAATATTTAGAAATAGTGATTAAAACCCATTAGGACGATCCCCACGTCAACATTACATCGTGGCAAAACCCCTTTAAGAGATTTTTAATCTTGGGGTTAATTTAAATTTTAAAACTTTAGTTTTTTGTACACTTTATAGGTAATAAGAATGACTGTACTTACCCAGTTGCATGTAGGTCTCTTTGAGGTCCGACTTGCTGATAATTCCATCACGGTTCTGGTCTATACAGCTAAAAGCCTGGCAATAGAAGAATACATGTTACATGCTGTCATACTACAAGATATAATTAATTAAAGGTTCCTTAAATGTAATCACCACTGGTTATTCTTCTATGGTCACAAAATTTCTATTCAGACACCTATTAGATATATATATCTCTGGGAGCTCATCAATTCAGCATCTGTTATCGCTCTCACATAGGCTTTTTCATCAAGCTTTTTCAGGCTGGGCTCACATGGTGTTACTTGGCACATAATGTGGTTCAATATTGATAAAACTAAAACCAGAAATTACACCTACTGAGACAAAGGGCGGCATGTAGGAACGGGGCTGCGCCAGGTATCTGCCGTCTTTTCAGCCTGATATCAGACGCAGCCCCGTTCACTATGGGCGACATGTATGATTTTTTGTCGCCTGGTACAATTATTGACTGATATAAGTTAGTAGTTTAGAATGCGCCTGAATTTATGAACCCGGTCTACTACGGGTCATAAATCAGGCGGATTCCAGCGCTCGGATGCCATTTCTGGCTCAGGTATACCACTTTGAAAGTGCTCTACCTGCTCCAGCAGTAATGCGCCTAGAATGGCTGTAACGAAGCTATAAATCTACACCTTCGTACGGTTCTAGTGCGCCCCAGCTCCACCCTTTTCCCCCGAAATCAGGTGCATTACAAAGCACCACTTGCGCTTTGTAATGCACCCAGGAGTGGTGAGCGAGAGATTTAAAAATGTTGTGAAACGGGTGTGCGCCTAATACCGGGCTGAAAAGATGCCAGATATCTGGGCGCAGCCACGTCATTACAGTTCGCCCTACATTTTTAAATCTCCGGCATGCCACTCCTGGGCGCATTACAAAGCGCAAGCAGCACTTTATAATGCACCTGATTTGGGGGGGCGTGTGGTGGTAGGCCACGCTAGAACCGTACGAAGTTATAGATTTATGGCTTCATTATGGCAATTCTAGGAGCATTACTGCTGGAACAGGTAGAGCACTTCACTGTGTGTAGGATTGCTGGGACCTCCCTGCCAAGGGCCATTGACCTGTGAATAAAGTGGAATGCTTCACTGCCACTCCACACAAACTCTGCGGTGAGGCCCAAACCCATCTAACATTTATCACTCCACAGGAGAGAGCATAAATGCTTTTGGTTAAAATATATCCAAAATAACATAAAGGCTAAAATATCTCCAAAATAACATAAAGGCTTATTTGTTGTTGGGTAGAAGCCTATTAGTTATTGGATTCCAGTTTCACACCATTGAGCGGAATCCATCGTATTGTTCTACTTTGATGGCAATTTCATTTGAGCCCTTAGGCTATGTTCACACAGCGTAATTGCGGCGCGTACAGTACGGCCACAATTACACCAGGTGATTTGGGGGTTGCGCTGATCAGCACGCACTCCTGCGGCACGGGGGCTGGCAGCCCAACGGCCCCATTGACATTCATTACTCGCAGTACGTATTTGCCGCAATTAATTGACATGTCACTTATCTCCCCACGCGTAAAAATACGATCGTATTGTATGAGTGGGGAGAGGAGGCATAATCCATAGTTCTCTATAAGAACTATGGATTACCGTAATTGCGCCGCACATCTCACTCGTATTAGAGCGCAAATACGATGTGAAATGCACGCCGCAATTACGCCGTGTGTACATAGCCTTATTATATAGAAACATTCAACAAAGCTCTAGGTTGGATTTCAAAGTTGTTTTCACCTCTTTAAATTCCTGGATCTGTGACTGCTCAAACATGGAGAAGACATTGGAGGACCCTCTCTGAGCACGTTTAGCCGCGGCCTTGCCTCCTGCTTTTCTGCTGGCCTGCAAAATTATAACAAGAAAAGTCAGGGGGAAAAAAAATGGAAAAAAAAAGCTTAAACTGAAGAAAAAGGTGTTACAAATAGAGTGTGGCTAAAATTAGAAGAAATGTAGATTACTTTAGTACATACACGTTACTAAATATATTGTTTTTGTTTTTTTTTTGGGGGGGGGGGGGGGGTTGTGTGTTTCTGTTGTGTGTAACATCATCTAGTTTTACTTATTGTACTTCGGCCACATCCATTCCTGTTCCCATTGAGGCTCACAAACTAAATTCCAGATGAATCTATCAGTATGTTTTGAGAGTGTGGGTGGAGACCAGAGTACCCAGAGAAACCCCAAACACAGGTTGAACATACAAACTTCATGAAATTGTTCTCCTTGGTGGGACATAAACATGGGCCCCCAGCGCTGCAAATTATTAGTTACTGCAACTTACTGAGTCCATTCCTATATTTGACCCAGCCAGAATAACTGGTATTATGTTTACCACTTTATACACATATAATGGTCCCTCAACATACAATATTAATTGGTTCTGAGACGATCATTGTATGTCGAAACCATAACCTCTATGGAAAATTGGTAATTGTTTCTGAGGCCCCAAAATGTGACCCCAACATAAAGGAACATGAAGATTAAAGATAATGAAGAACCTCTGGACACTTCTTATAGGAAAAGGCTTGCTTTTTATGTACTCTAATCATAAGTTCAGGGGACATTAACTAGATCAGTGTTATTACATCTACCAGTTTAGAGGGAATCATCTGTGACAGATCTTTAAGATCCGTCACGTTGTGCTGTTATTCTGAGCTATAGAATTGACTTGTATCTTATACTTTTTTTTTAAACAGATCACTAAGCTTTCTTCATGCTGGAACATATGACTACAAAAATGCATAAAAGTACAGAAACAAGCAGAACTTTTATGACTTAATGACTTTTATTTTCTTCGTTGTCTGTGAGACATAGAGGGCGACATATCTGAAAATTGGCGTCTCCGTGGCAGATTTTAGGCGCATTTAATCAGTGTAAAGTGCACCTGAAAATGCGATACTTTCAAAAATCTGGCGTCTGGTATACCTTGCATAGTAAGCTTCATGCGCCTAAAAAGTCTCCTTGTGCAATCGCGGCACATAGTGTATTTTTAGTGTATGTAATGCGCCTATCGAGGTACATTGCGTAACGGAGGTGCATAACATATCATTACTAGTGTATGTAATGCATCTCAATAGGCGCATTGCGTTATGGAGGCGCACAGGGTATCATTGCTACTATATGTAATGTGCCTTTTTAGGCGCATTACAATGTGTCGGTCCCCGCGTATAATGCACTTGCTTTTGGTGTATTACAGTTCATTTACAGGCAGTCCCCGACTTACACCGTTCCGACTTACATCTGTCCCCTACTTACAAACGGAGACTTATGGGGCATGCTGGCACTTGTAGTTCCCTGTTCCACAGCAGATAGTAGCTGTGGAATGACAAGTTCCAGCATGCCACATCTGCTCATGAGGTGAAAAATGAGGTGAAATCTTCTTAACAGGGCCACAGACAGCAAAACAAATGTAAAAACCCTTTCTTGCACTATCCAAAACTTTAAAAAAACCTTTGTGCTGCAGTTACATTTAATAGATATACTTGTTCCAACTTACATACAAACTCAACTTAAGAACAAACCAACAGTCCCTATCCCGTTTGTAACCTGGGGACTGCCTGTATATCGAGAATATGGCGTTAAGGTATTTTTGGTGCAAAATAGACCAAAAACACAGCGCTTGCGTATTGGCACGTCACCCAGAATCTCTGGAAATCATACAGAACGAATATCTAATACAGAATAATAATATATCCAAATATTTTCAGGAGACAAGTCTTGTAAGACTTTTCCTACGAGGAAATCATTGAACCTCTTTTATGTTGGGGTTAGTGCATAATACGCCAGTGAGCATATACTTGTCAGAATTTAGACTATATAGGTTATTGTATACAGAATGTATACAGTGCACACTGATCACTTACCATTTCTTCTGTCTTCTTTGTCCAGTGACCCTCTCTTCACAGACCCCCACTTTTTATACCGCTCTTTATCTGAACTGCAGTTAAAATAGGACTACACCAGAGGCAGAGAACCAAAGATGGCCCTGCAGCCGCTGCAAGAGATAAGGGCTTAAGTGTCCAAATTCCAGCCAATGTCAGCCTGTACTGATGTCGTACATAGAAACCCCCTGGACACCTTATACTTGTATCTATAGCATCTGGTTCTCTTCCCCCTCACACCAGTCCCCTGCAGACTTTATATCTAGGTTTCATAATTAGGCTTACATTTTCATCCCATCCAGAATCTCCCTGGACAAGTTATATCCCTATCTCATAACTAATAAATTGGGATACTGCCCAACTCTTCCTGAATAGAAGGGACGGCCCCAGGCTTTGATGTATTGTCCTTGCCAGGATACATTTTAATGTCTCCTTTTGAACATGACAAATACATTAGTAATAATTTAGCCTCCAGACAAATAAAGCAGGGGGATGCAAAATGAATACACACCACCATACATTTTATTCACTGGACTGGGGTGTCTGGGGCCCACTAGTGGAGTTGATTCTTGGGGCTCACCAGTGGAGTTGGTTCCTGTGGCCCACCAGTGGACTTTATTACTAGTGGAGTTGATTCCTGGATCCAACCAGGAGATGATTTTTTGGGTTCCACCAGTGGAGTTGAATTCTTGGGGCCCAATAGGAGATGATTCTTGGGGCCCACCAGTGGAGTTGATTCTTGGGCCCACTATGGAGTTGATTCTTTGGGGGCCACCAGTGGAGTTGATTCTTGGGGGCACATGGGTATTCTTGGGTCCCACCAGTGAAAATGATTCTTGGGCCCAATAGTGGAGATGATTCTTGGGCCCACCAGTGGGGTTGATTATTGGGGGCCCCCAAGTGGAGTTGATTTTCCTGGATCCACCAGTGAGATGATTCTTGGGTTCCACCAGATTGATCCTGGACCACCAGATGATTCTTGGGTTCCCCATGAGTTATCTTGGGCCCACTATGGAGTTGATTCTTGGGCCCACCAGTGGAGTTGTTCCTGTGGCCCAACCCGTGGACTTGTATAGTGGAAATTGATTCCTGGATCCACCATGAGATGATTCTTGGGTCCACCAGTGGAGATGATTTTTGGGGCCCCAAAATTTGGGGATGATTCTTGGGCCCCCCAGTGGAGTTGATTCCTGGGATCCACCAGTGGAGTTGATTCTTGGGTCCACCAGTGGGGATTATTCTTGGGCCCAAAAGTG
>JAODAL010083222.1:0-11322 GCA_025379985.1 Phyllomedusa bahiana
CGGGGGGATGTGACCATTGTGGCCCCCTTAGCACCCGCCGGGATTTGGGGCCCGGGGGGGAAACCCCCAGCCCCCCCCCGGCGGGCGATCCGAGCCGGCGCTGCGGCCCGGACGCCAGGGTGCAAATGCCCGGTTTGCCCTATGGGCAGTCCGGGCCTGCCTGTAGTATATTTTTTGACAATTATTTTTTAACACCTTTAGTCTAAATTCCTGCATTTTGGTCCCCTGAGGTGACCAGGTATAATTTTTACAGGCTGGTTGAAACATGTTGGGACCAGACTAGAGGATCATATTTGTCAATTTTCCTAGGGCCAGGTTCCGGGCAAGAGCGTCCTTTATCGCGGTGATCATCTTGCACTCTAGGGTAGGGACTGTTTTTTATTATACAGTATCGCTCTGGTAGTTCCAGAGAAAGTTGTTAGTGGGGTATATTTTTTAAGTTATTATTAATAAAAGTTATATTTTAGACATTACCTCTTTTTTCCATGTGGTATAGGGAAGCCTGGAATACAGTGAGGACACTGTAACTTTGAGTTACAGACCTCTGAACAGAGAGGGTCTCTGTAAGTGAGTTAGTGGCCAGACGGCCGAGGATTTATTTTTATGTGTTTTTTTTTTCTGTAACTGTGTGCCTCAATAAAGCTGGCTGCGGCCAGTTTTAAACGGAACCTGGTGTCTGACTGCCAATCTGCTAAGAAAGCGGTGATCTGTGAGCTGGAGAAACCCCCATGACAGTCCAAGATAAGTAAGGCGCTACAGTGGCTAAAGAGGCATGAAATACCCCAAATTTTCTAATTTTTGCATAAAAGTTTTTGACTTTTGCCAGTAAATAACATATACTAAATTCTACCTATGTGTTTCCACCAGCTACTATACCATAAATTAATTCTTAATAAACTAATTATTGTTTTTCACAACCCCTACCTTACTCATTTGACAGATTTCAATAGACTATTAACTTCTTATTTGCCATTAGATGGTGCCTACACACTTTGGGGGACATGTATGAAAACTGTCCAGTTCTAAGACTTTCTTTGTTGCCCATAGCAACTAGTCAGAGTTCCCCTTTCATTTTTTTCCAGAGCACTATATGAAATAAAAGGGGAGCTCTGATTGGTTGCTATGGGTAACAAAGACAGTCTTAGACTAAGACAGTTTTCATACATGAGGCCCTTTGTGATTATTCATAGTAAGTCAGAATACTCTGATTAACCAAATCCCCCAAACCTCCCTGTTTCTTGAAATAATCATAAATTTACTTTCATTTTTTTTAAATACATTTTTAGGTTCAGTATCCCTTTAAGGTCTTGCATTCAGATAACAACCTTGCTAGCATTCATTGTGAACTGCAAGTCAAGAGACTTGTCTTATCATTGTTTCCCATTGTCACACTATTTAATTATCCTAAGGCTATAAACAGCTTAATGACATTCATATGATTTAGAGGTTTTACATTTCCTTTCAACTCAAGGTTTATAGGTTTATTACTTACCATGTTAACATGAACCTTGTAATTCTCGATGGTTCCTGCACAAGCACCATATACTATAAGTCAGTTTGTACAATTTTTTCCAATATACACTCGCCAACTAATGGGAGGGATTTTGCGATAATTTGTTCTAACCCACCATCCCATAGGCATATATTGTGAGTAGCATGTTCCATGTATACAGTGATGTGCTGCTGACAAATGATTTTATTGTCAACAACTGCCAATATGTAATCACAGACATTTGCTAGCAGCCATCACTAAAACATAAGTTTTATTGGTTGGACTAAAAGGAGTATACTATATGGAAAATCAATTTTAATCAAGCCATTTCCAAAAAGTCCTAATTTCGAGGTAACCAGGTTCTTTATCACAGATCAGCAGGTGTTTGAGCGTCCATTTTCACTTATTAAAACATCCACAGATATAACTAGTGACATACTGAATTCCCCTCACTTTTTTCCTGCCTCTTTCCTTTAGTGTAGCAAACGCACCAACAAGGGCAACACCACAAATTGAACCTAGGTACCCCTAGGAAAGCCCTATTATATATTTACAGACTCATTTAACCTGACAAAGAGCCAAAATTATCAGTGGGAAAACATAGGCCAAAAACCAAAATTAATTTGGACCAAAACGAACAGAAATGCAATAAAATACATTAATGTCTCACATATAGTACAAGATGGATATATGATCCCATGTCAAGACATTTACACTGTTGTCATAAGGAGAGTATTGGTCCTCTGGGTCGCCATGAGAGATGACACAAAACCACGCCAGGGAGCGAAGTCTAAGGATACCCCTGTTTCTTCACCAGCACCCGCCGCAAAGCAGGTTGGACTTTGCTGCGGGAGTCTCCCAGGTCGGTCCCGCTCATGGCAACAACCAGGGTGCAGCGTGGTACCGGCGGAGTAGGCTTAGGTATAGTCAGTGGCTAGGCACTAAGGTCATGGCAGGCGGCAGACAACCGTATTCAAAGTCCAGGCATTACGACCAGGGCAGGCAGCAGGTAAGCGTAGCCAAAGTTAAGGCATGGGTCAAAATACAAGAGAACTTAACAGGCTCAAACTACTTGCTGGGAAGAACACCAATAACTGGCAGAGTGCACAAGGTAAAGTGAGGTAATAAAGGCTCAGCACTCGACGATTACCAATCGGTGGAGCACTGGCCCTTTAAATCCCAGTCTACTTTTGTAGTTCTCCCCCGAGTCTCCATGACTGCTGGGGTCCATGTCCCCCGAAGGGGGTCCCGGGGTAAAATGAAAAAACCTTAATTGGGGAAAAACCCTTGCTTTTCAAATGCCCCTGAAAATTTAAGTTCCCTTCCCCTTTTACACGGTCATAAAAGTATTGGCCCCTCGGGCCCCCCAAAGGAAACCCAAAAAACCCGCCGGGAGGAAAAGTCCAAATACCCCGGCCCCACCCCCCAACATTGGGGAACGCTCCCAGCCCCATTTCCCCCCCGCTTTGGAAAACCCGGGGTCCCAGGGGGTCCCTGATCTCAAATATTTTTTTTTTGGAAAAATTTTAAGGGGGGGCCCCTTTGAAATCCGGCTAGCCAGGGCCACGGGTAAGGTGCGGTTAACGGGAAAAAACAAAAAATTTTGGCTCCCGGGGGGCCCCCGCGGGTCCGGTGGATTTTTCGCAGGGGTTTTACCAATCTTTAAAATCCCAAAAATTGTTTTTTTTTTTTCTTTAACCCTTTGACTGGCTACCCCAAAACAACTCAAAGGGGGTGAGCCCACTTAAGGGGCAAACATTGCCACTCTCGTTTTTATTTCCACTCTATTTTGGTGCGATCCGCTCTTCCACCGACACTTCTGACTCTCCTTCAGGGCCTTGTTTCTGCATATCAAGAATTTGCGGATGTCTTCAGTAAGAAAGAAGCAGAGACCATTCTGCCATATTGGACCTTTGACTGTCCAATAGACCTCATGCCGGGCATCCCCTCGCGGTAAAGTGTACCTACGGTCTGTGCCTGAAATACAGGCCATGTCGGACTATATCAATGAAAACCTGCAAAAAAGGCTTTATCCGCAAGTCACCCTCTCCAGCTGGTCCGGGTTTTTTCTGGAGAAAAAAAGTGGCTCTCCATCCCCTGAGGTTTTATCGGGGGTCAACAAGATTACCATCAAAATGGGTATCCATTCCCCCACCTCCAAGGTCTTTGATTATTTATGTGGAGCTAGGATCTTTTTCAAACTCAACTTGAGAGGAGCCATTAAGAAGGCGACGAATGGAATACCGACTTCAACACTTGTGATGAGCACTTCAAGTACCCGTAATCCTTTTATCCCCCCCTTCTGAAATGCCCCACCCATCTTCCAGGATTTTTGTCAATGAAATCTTCCGAGACCTCTTGAAATTCTGTGTCAATTCTATCATGATGGCATCTTTTTTCTTTTTCCTGACCAAAACGCATTGTGCCCATCCCCACCTTTCTAAAAGCTTACAGCCAACCATCTCTATGAAAAAAACTCCGAAATATATTTGGGAACAGACCATTTTTACTCTTTTTTTCCAAATATGGGGCGACATGTCTGAAAATGAGTGTATAATGCCCCGGAATAAATAAACCTGTCAAAAATATGGTGGTAGTATGCCTTGATAGCATATTTAATGCACCTAATTTTGGCGTATAAAAAAAAAAAAGGCGCATATTTTTGCATATTCATCACCTACTTTAAAATTTCCTGGCAAAAAAAGGGGCCTATTTTGCTGTACGACAGTTCATTTTTCATAAAGAGTAAAGGCCAAAAAAGTTTTTTGGTGCAAAAACACCAAAAAAAGGTGCGCCCTAATGGGGACATGTCCCCCCCATTTGTGTTAATAAAAGTTAAAACATATAATGTAAAATTGTCTGCTGTTCCTCAATGGTTTTCTACCTGTTTGGGCCCTCCGGGCAGTTCAGAGCATTGACTGAAATTTCTTTGGCCCCCCCAAAGAAAATTATTCTTAGGGGCAATCTTTTCTTTATATTGGTAACCATGCATGTCCACTTTAAGGTAATCCTGCTCATGCAGGTTTTAATATGATATATAATGAAAGGTCTAAAGGTAGCTTTGAAATTCCCACTGGAAGATTCTCTAGTAACCCCGATAGGCCAGTCGAATCTTGTGCAGTTGTTTACCAGTACCATACCCATTATGAAAATCTTTGACTGATGGGAATTGGAATTTGCATTAGAAAGCCACGAGAAGTTTGTACTTTGATATTCCAGTTTCAGCAGCTAAATGGTATTTTTTGTACAATACAAAAGTATTCAATTCTTCAGTATTCTTTCTGTATCTGTTCCTTGTGACTTCCAATGTCTCTGCTAGCAGTCATTCAAAAGGAAACTTAATTGTTTATTCCATAGAAATTAACTCTGCACTGATCACAGGACGGACACACAAGTGCAGGACTAATTACAATTACATTTTAATGAGCCCTGCACCTATGCATTCATCATGACTAGGGTGGATACTTTCACCTAGGAGTAAACAATAACATTTTCTATTGAAAGATTACAAGCAGAAATGTTGAAAACCATACCCTATTATACACACCCTTTTAAACAGATATAAGATGATTCACTGACATTTCATTGCATGTTTTTAAAACTTTGGTCGTTTTAAACGGTCATTCATTGACGTAGTTTGGAGAATTTATGACATTATTGGTTGTAGCTTAAAGTCTATGTTTTACTGCAAGATGTGGTACCATTACAATCTTGAATATTTCCATTAGTTGAAAAAGTAACTGTTTAGTAACATTGAGTTAAAGTTTATTGAGCATTCATTCAACTCTTGACAAGAGTAATACTGAAGATAGGTTTACATCTGCGTCGGAGGTTCCATTCGAAACCTCTGGCATAGAGGTGAAAATAGACGTTATGGGATCCCTGACTGACCGATTATAACTAATAGTTGGGCGCAATGGATGTCCATTGTGAAATAGATCCCATGGCTTCTGTTTTTACCTCTGTGTCGAAGATTACAAACAGAACCTCTAATGCAGATGTGAACTTGCTAAGAGAAGGAAGAGAAAGATATCAAATTTGATTGCCCAAATGAAAGAGAATGAGAAATCAAAATATTTGGCATGCAATAAAATCACTTAGAAAATTTTTAAATTTTGTGTAATATTTTTACCTTTTAAAACCATGGCTCATGACAGTGAACCAGAACCTGGAGAGGGGTATCACTTTTAGGGTACATTCACACATGTAACACATTTTTAAAACTAGTTTGGGGTTTTCATTAGCTGTTTCTAGCTGTTTAATTTTATTGTACATTTATTTTTTGCATTGGTTGCATTTTTAGATAGAAAAAGTAAAAAAAAAAAAAAACACACAAATAAGTTGCAATACACTGTGACCTTCACAAATGGGAAAGAACAAAATTCCAAGTAATTGCATTATATTAGTTCAAAAAAAATAATTTATACACTGTTTTTCCAGTGCATCAAAAATTTTTTTTTTTTTAAAATTTACATTTTCTTTCCAAAATGTTTTAGTAGAGATGGGGGGGGAATTGATTCAAACGAAGTGGAATTCGTTAGAATTTCAGGAAAATTTAAGATTCGCACGAAATAGAAGTTTGGGGTTTTTTCGCGGGAACGAAGCGTGTTTTTAACTGATAAAATGGGCCGCAAGCACATGGCGTTAAAAATTGGCAAAGAACTCTGGGAAGAAAGGGAAAACCCTCAATGACATGTGCAGAGATGAAGCCAATCAGAACCCGCGGGATTCCGTGACCTCACCTGCACTATAAATAAGTCCGGACGCGACGCTGGCTGCTCACCCTCCTCTTGTTGTGCCGTGCTGCAGCTGCTACATAGATCTCACACAAAAGAAATTTGTTTTTAACAGCGATTTTTTTTGGGGGGGGTCACTTTCTTTTTTCAGGACTGCTCCTCTTCCAAATTTTAATTTTGATTCAGTTTGTGGGGGAAATTTTAAAATTTAAGTCCATGTGGTCCAATTCTGCCCATATACATTTTAATGCCATCTTTTCAGTTCTGGGAGCACATTGAATATCCAAGGGTTGTCCCAAGCCCCTTTGTGCTTTCGTATTCCCGTAAAAGGGAAAAGACTTTTTTTTTCACCCACATACCAGTTAATTTTTCCTGCTGATTTTTTGTAGCGCAATTTATATCCAAGGGTTATTTAAGCCTGTTTGTGCTTTTGTAGTCAGTAAAATACACAGCATTTTTTACATACCAGTTAATTTTTTGCTGCTGATTTCTGTAGCGCAATTTATATTCAAGGGATAATTAAGCCTGTTTGTGCTTTTTTTTTCAGTAAAATAAACGTATTTTTAAATGCCAAAAAACGATTAAAAATTTTTCCTGGTGATTTCTGTAGTATAATTTATATCCAAGGGTTAATTAAGCCTGTTTGTGCTTTTGTAGTCAGTAAATTACACAGCGTTTTTACACGCCACATACCAATTAATTTTTTCCTGGTGATTTCTGTAGCCCAATTTAAAATCCAAGGATACCCCCAAGCCTGTTAGTGGGTCATTTGGAGTCAAATCATGGTTGTATTTATCAATAAAGAATCTTCAAAAACATTGTAAATTTTTGATCAAACGTATGCAACAGAGAGGGGGGGCAGGCCCCCTTTTCACATGCGATGGCAGTGGCCAAACATTTCCTGGAGAGGCACAGGGTTTTCAGCACAGTAGGGGGACTCGCAGCGGGGTCACTCGGTAGGGGAAACTGCTGGTGTCATCTAGCGCACGTGTGTGACCAGCAACCCCCAAGGTTCTTGATTGGTTGACTAGGCACCGCTTCCTCCCAGATGACATCTGACAACCCCCCCCAAGAGTCGGGGGGAATACAGCCCCAACACTTAGTTTGGCATGGTCCGGGAGCGGGTCCAGGTCCTCAAAATGTCCTCAACCCACCTCTTCCCCCACCGGGTTTTCCCTCAGGCCAAATTCTTATGTGAATGGGCTCAGCGCCACTAACAGCAGGGGAAAAATTTGAGGACAGTCAGCAGCTACTTGGCAGCAAGAAATGGGGCCGATATCCCCCCGCTTTTTGCAGTAGGCGGGAAAGCATGGAAAATTTGGGGAGTGGCATGGAAGGCATTTGGAAGGGGGTCAGCCTCTGCATACCAAGACCATTGAGGAGGCAACTAAGGGGAACCAACAATAAATTTTTATGAGTAGCCGCCACACTTTGGGGGCCGGGGAACAAGGGCTTCATCTCGCAGGAGAAGAGAGCGTCAGCTTGCGCTCAGGAGCGCGCAGCCAGCAATGGGTTGTGTGGCCGTGATCAGCAGGGACAGCATGCAGGTCGGAGCCAAAAAAGGCCCCAGGGTAGAAAACCCGCTTTGCAGTCAAGAAAGTATTTCAAGGGACTCAGGAGGCAGCGGGAAAAGGTCCCCTCATCGGAATTGGGGTAAAATCAGCTACTCGGGGTTGTCCTTTGTGCAAGAAACCGGAGGACCGAATATTGGGGTTATTAGAAAACTGTGGGGAGAAAGTTAAGCGTTTCCAGGACTAACAGTGGCACCTACGGCCCCTGCGTCAACACATCACTTACCCCCGGTGGCCTGGGAAAAACATGGCTCAGATTTGGTGGTTCCATCCTGGCGCTGCAGCAACGCAGTACAGCCCCGTGGCACCATGCCATTGGAGCCAGTAAGGCTCCACCACCTTTGCAAAGGAGCTTTTCTCTTTTCCATCACCCCCCCGGGGGCCAGATGCTCCTGCTCCCGCTACTCAGGGCCCTGCTCTTCAACGAGGCGATTGCAAAGAAAAAACAGTATGCGCCAAAACCATCCTAAGGTGCAAAGCTGACCTTTCCCCTGTCCAATTGTTGGACTGCAACCCCCTTCCCTTTCCAAATGGGGGACTCTCACCATTCGGGAACTAAGGGTTTGGGCCCGACCGGGTGGAAGTTTCCAAGCCGTACTTTTTTTTTCCCAAAAAAAGGCAGAAAACCACCCCTTCACAAATAGTAAACAGCAGGGGGGCCAGTCCTTGACTTATTTTTTTCTTCCAAGGTGAAAAGGCAGCGCAAACGTGGGGGAGCTGTAACAAAGGGTCGGGGCCAGTACACGCCTTTACGGCCCCTGGGGTAATGTGCTTTCCTGCCCAGCCACACCAACAACTTGGACAGGAGACCTGCTTTCCCCCCATTTTCAAACTTCTGCTCCTTGCAATAATAGCCTCCCCCCCACCACCACATCAAAAACCCTTCACAAGTACGCTCCATCATACCACATGTGTGGGGCACAGCAGTTCACGCATTTCTACACCTGGCTTGCCTGGGGCGAATAAAGTCACACGGGAAACTGCCCTGTCATCACAAGAAATCGATGTGTGTTTCTCCGCACCAACTGCAAACGGAACCATTTTATGGCAATGGAGGAACAGGGTTCCCCCACGCTCCCCCCCGGGGAGGGAGGTCCTGCACCCTGTAAGGTGCACGTGTTCAATCTTTTTTTGGGGAAAAAAGGGTTTCTGAAGTCTTTCCACCAAAACCTCAGACATTCTAAAAGGGCCAGGAAACTGTCATTTACTTCATCCATTTCCTACAAACCCCGGCACACCCTCCTCGAGTTGTAGAACAGCTTCCCCCCCAACAAAAACGCGATATGCGATTTTTTCCCCCAGAAATTCCAGCCTGCACATGTTGGACCTCGTAGAACAGAGAAAAGGCCATTAAAATTTTTTTGATGATCCAGGTGGACAGATATCCCCTATTAACTTGATGTCAGCCGTGCAGCTCATGTGTGACCCCCTCCATTTGCTGACCCCATTTGGGGAGGGGACGTTTTTGTCTCGCCGGACTACGGATGAAAACATCATTCCACTTCATGTCCGGGAACAGGGTGCTGAAAAATCTGTCGGGGCGGGGACGGGAAACGTGGCACTAAAACTCGCTGCCACATATCCGGTGGGGACTGAACTGGAGGAGGGAGGATTTTTGGACATTGACACAAATTGCCCGGTGAAATAGTGTTTTCTACCCGGGTGACAAGAGAGGGGAGCAGGAGCACTGGAGGAGTAGATGGAGATGAGAAGAGGGGCAGATTACCCCCAAGCACCGTGGCAGTATACATGGAGATAGAGGCGGGGACCCCCTCGAGTCACTTGGCAGATGCCCGCATCACCATCTGGCAGGGGGAAGACTTCTGGCTCTCCACCCTCTTGGACCCTCGCTACCGGTCCAAAAGGGGAGCCTTTTTTCCAGCTGTGAGAGGGGGGACAAACTCAAGTACTAAGAAAAATCCTCCATACCCATTTGCTAACGTACAAAAAACCTTTTTTTAGCCAAGGGCAATTTCTACCTCCATCAGCTTCATAAATAATACCAAAAGTTCCAAAGCGTTTATATAAAGTATAAATTGGTAGCTTGAACCGTTTTTTCTGGTGACCCCAATAGTTCAAATGCAGCATATGGAACTTTAATTAAGGGACCCTAACCGGGAATGTTTTATGCTTATTTTGCATTCGGTGCCATTAGTGATAAATTTTTGTACAAAACGGAATGGGGAACAAAACAAATGCTGCAAAACTGGGGGTTTGGGATGACTTTTTTCATATAAAAATGTGAACGTATGTCCAACTACAGAAAGTAAAAACCCCTCCGGGACATGAAATAAAATAATAATGACTTAGACCATAGAAAAAGCTTTTCCTTGAGCCTCGCTTCATAACCATGTCCCAAAAACCTCTTGCCCCCCGCCCCCTTTGCCCAAATTTTCCTTTTGGGCCTCGTCCTGACCTTACACTTGTCCCCGACCCCCCGGTTTGCCTTGCGATTTTGTACCTCTTTTAACCCTCGCTGCCCCCCACGGAGCAAGTCAAAATCGGGGTTAGCGACCTGGTAGACCCCCCCGCGCAAGTCCATCCGTTTTGGGGCAGCGGGCTTCGGGGTAAAAACTGGGCCCCTACTTAGTTTCCCCGTTCCCTGACGGGGGCTATTTCCATCGTCCCCTTACGTCTGCGATCTGTGGGGGCCCCAGTAGCCTACTACTCTTCTTTGATGCATCGTAGGATCTTAGCCTCCACTTTTTTTTTTTTTTTCCAGCTGGGCTGCCATGACTTTTACAGTCTGCTTCCCTCTTCTTTTTTTTTGGTCATTTTTTGCCTTCGTAAGTGCCCGGGAAATTTTTAAATGAAGTGATTCAAAGACGGCGGCAATCATTCCCCAATTCATACTAAAACACAGCACTGTATGAAGACAAAACCAAGCTCCCTCTGCATATTTAAGCATGGCAGCCCATCTCTAATGTTTAGCTCCTTCCCGACATTGGACGTAAGCTTACATCCAAGTTGAGTAGGGGTTTCAACAAATGAACGTAAACTTATGTCCAGACGATCGTGTAAACCCTAAAATAGTGTTCGTACGATCGTGGTGGGAAACCAGCTGTACATTACAGCTGATATCCTGCAGCATCAGCCCCGTTCATTACAGCTGGTATCCTGCAGCATCAGCCCCAACTCTGGTGGGGGCCAATTAAACCCTTTTTGGTCCTGATCAATTGCATGGCGGCAGCTTTGAGAAAAAACAGAGGGGGAAAAGCTCCCTCTGCCTATCTGTTTTCCCCCCTCCCCGGGCTAAATGGCTTCCCTAACAGCCTGGGCTGCCTGTGACATCACTATGCCCTGCTGGGCACTGTGGGCATGGTCGTGCATAGTGATTGACAGTTGCCATGGAGAGCAGTACACAGCAGTATTGATGTGTACTGGTCTCCTTTGTACCAGTAATCTAAAAATCCAAATATAAGTCACCTTGGGAAAAAACGGAAAAAAAATAAAACACAAAAAAAAAAAATACAAACACGTACACGCCCTTTTTTCCCCTTTACAAACCCAATCGCCCCAAAAA
>JAODAL010083223.1:0-11322 GCA_025379985.1 Phyllomedusa bahiana
TTTTTAAAACGCTTTTTCTGTAACCCCTATTGTAGGGGCACCCGACTCTTACCTGAAATATATTATCCTTTGATATATTTGTCTAGTGTGCCCCCCAAGGGCTAATTAAATCTATAAATTTAATCTGAGTTAGTCTGTTTTATCATCGCCCAACCCCTAGACCGGCAAAAATTTATATAGCCCCCAAAAAGGTTGGTTCCTGCCCGTTATAAGTGGGGAACGGGCCCAGTCTTATAACCAATGAAAGAACGGGAGGCACTTTTTTGTCTCCCGGGGCCCTGTGGACGGGGGTTAACAGGGGAACATACTGGCTGACCTTGTCACCCCTAGGGGGCAGCGCAACGTCGAGATACCCCCAAGTCGGGCCGTGACCCTGGGTGGGCCGCGGGCAGGCTTTTTTCCTGACATAGACATTTGCTCATTAAAGGGGTTTTTTTGCCCTTTAAGTTGAGGTGGGGATCCCCCAAAATGGGAAATTTAACACTTTTCTAAATATATGTCCTTAAAAAAGTGAAGCCTCGAGAGCAAAAGCCTGGCTTACATGCCCTTATTTCCTGACATTTTTACATTAACATGCCCGGGACTGAAGGACTGACTGGCCCCCTTTGCTTTTGCATTGTTATCTGATGGCAGGAACATGAATGAGCTTTGAAGGACTGGGGAAAAAGACCTGTGTTTTCCGTATAGAGAATCCACTGGTTTAATTAATTATTTGGTAAACTGCAGACGCTCCCTGCTCAGCCCTCCTCCCCCTGCAGCATTCGGAACAAATGAAAAAACCTGCCTCGAGAACTTATCTCCCCTAGCAGATAAAGGGAAAAAAATTGTCCACAATACATTTTAACCCCCCTGGGGTTTTGCCAAATAACATTTTTCCTCAATACAGAGACATCAGGAACGTGCATGGGGGGGGAGTGATAATCACGGGAGTACTACACAGAAATAAAAAGCCCCTTTTTAAAGCTCAAGAGGGGGGGTATAACCTGTTAGGGGAGGAATCCTTTTGGAAAAACCCCTTTTAAATGACCGTTACCTGCATATTTTTTCCCATGCAGTATGGGGCCCAGAGTTTCCGCTGGGATTCAGTGTATTTTAAACCATTGAGCATAATTGGCTTTGGGGGTTTTTTGGTGTTTTTATGTCCCTTTTTTCTGGGTTTTTTTCCCTTGATTTTGAAACCTCAAACATATCTTACAGACTAAACTTTATGTGGAAGAAAATTCCACCAAAGATTTCTCAACGCGCAGAATCCAAAGTATAACTTGTTAAGGTGAACTGGAAAATTAAAACACATAACAAAAACACTTTTTGGCTTTTAAAAAATTTTGCTTTGGGAATTAAATATACAATATTAATTAAAAAATAATAAATATAAACAGTTTTTGGCCCTGAAAAAAATTTAAATTTGGGGAAATTTTTAAAAACAAAATTTTTTAACAATTTTACTTTCCAAAAAATGAATATTTTTGTAATTAAAAAAAGGGTTTAAAAAAAAAATCAAAAAAAAGAAAAAAAAATTTTTTAATTTTTTCAAGAAGATAAAATTAAAATTCTTTAAGCAACTTCATGCGGGAATAAAATAAAAAAAAAGGGAAATGAAACTAGCAGCAAACTCTGTACAGTTACAAGAAAGAGTAAGGCTATGTCTACACAGCGAAGTTAAAATACCGTCGGCAATCTGATGGTATTTTAACTTTGCTGCATAGTTTTCGCACAAAGAAACGAGGTTAATTTGGAATATTTTTCCCCCTGCCCCAACATTGAGGGGTACGGGGAAAATTTTTGGAATCCCGGGGGGAAAATAGAAAAAGTTTTTTTCTCTTTGTCCGGGGCGTTCCCCCCAGCTTCATTTGAAAAAACCCCTTTCGTGTAGACTACAGCACAGATTTTCCCATTGAGGGTTTTCACCCGCAAAAGGGACATCAATTTCTTTCAGGGTTTTAAAAAAATGATAATCGACATAAAACCCCAAAGCAAATGTTTAAAATTGCCCCAATTAACCCTTTCAAATTACAAAAAATTTTTGCCTTAAAAACAATAAAAAGGGTTTTCCCCTTGTTATCTAAGTTTCAAATTAAAATAGATGCAATTAAAGTAAATAAAAACAACTTTCTCCATTTTTTCCTGCACTGTTTAAAATTTTTACTCAGTTGCTTAGTAAAAGAAAAAGAATACAATCAGTTGCTTTATTACTTTAGTTGATTAATTTTTTTCTAAAAATTTCAAAAGAAAAACATAAATTGAAATACCCAAAAAAAGGTATATTTTCCAGGGAAAATCCCAGTTCATTTTCCGGGGGGCGCAGACAAAACTACCGGGTTTTGCAACGTGGGAGCAGCTGCCCTGGGAAAAACCCGGCCCCCAAAAGCCGGGCCCCGTGGGCAGCTGCTACTTTTGCACCACGGGAGTTACACCCCTCCTCCTAAAAAGTAAAAACCCCCTGAGTACCATGTAAACTAAAAGTTAAAGGATGGGCATACTATGGGCCCCAAAAATTTTTTATATAAAGGAAATTCAAAATATAACATTTTTAGATAATTTTTAGTTTGCTAAGAAAATAATAAATTTTCCCCTTTTCTTTAGAAATTTAAATTAGAATAATAACAATAATAAATTTTTTAATTTTTATTTATACAAAGGCCCCAAAAAAAATAAACTTTGAAAATTTAAAAAGTAATTTTCAACTATTTACAAAACTTATTGTAGTTTTATATATGGGTTAGGGTTGTTATTAGCTTTTTAGTCATTGTGTACATTCTTGAAATAATCCTTTAAACAACTTCCTGCAATATCCGGCATGAAATTAAAGGACAACACTGGCAGCAATCATTACATCTGCCGGAGGCAACACAACAAGTAGAACACCATACACCAGCCTCTACTAAGAGAAAAACAGACGTTGTACACAATGCAGCCCAGTGTCGGTATATGCCAGATAACCCTTTCACTGCCAACAACTACACCACATGTCATTCCTTCAGAGGATATTTAGCAGTTTAAAGGTAGTCCAGTTACAGGTCCCAGAAAATTGCAATGCACAGAAATTTTTTAAGATTTTTTTAAAATTACTAATTTTAATTTACTGGGAGTAAAACTAGTAAAGTAGTAAGTAGTAAAAGTAATAAAAACCAAAAACATATAAATATGGTATCGTCAGAATTGTACTGACCTACAAAAATAAGATCATTTGTGATCATTTTTTGGCTCTCGACTGTATATTAAATTGTGCCATTTAATTGTACCATTAAAACAATACAACCCATCTGTCCCGGTTCATCCGCAGTCCCTGCTATGGACCGTTGGCATGCCTGTGTCTCCCGTGACCGGGCCGCTGCTGCGGCATTCTCTAGTGTCGCTGGCTCTTGTCACACACCTGTCCTGGCTCCTGTCTGTCCTGCAGCTGTTCCTGCTGGCCGATTCGAGCTCCATTGCTTCCTCCAGCTCCCTCTAGGGGCACACGCGCGGCACTGCACTGCATTTAAAGAGACAGTGTTCCTGTTTCCTGCCCAGTGACTTGTGACCCCCTGGCTTCATACGGAAATCCCTCCCTTTGCTCTGCGTCAGTTCGTTGTTGTGTTGTGTCTGCTCATACTTAGAGCTTGACCCCCTGGCTGCTGGTTTGCTGCTGTTTCTCCTGCACGTTTACCAATACCTGTAACCAGGGGCGTAACTAGAGAAGCCTGGGCCCCATAGCGAACTTTTGGATGGGGCCCCCCCTTTAAAAACCCCCCCCCCCTTGCCCACCCCCTGATCACGAACATTTACCAGGACAGCTGTTAATAAATACAAGGGTAATCCCTACCATACATATCACCATCATACGCTACAAAAAATCCCCTATAAAGACCAAATTACCAATAACCCTTTACATGGGAAACCCCGATTATACCGCCAGAACATACCACAAAGTGACGAATAATACCCCACATATTACCATACACAAAGACCAATATACCGCCAATAGTACCATATAGGGGGATAACCATGTCCCAAGGCCTGCAGACTTTATATAACCACCAAAACAGTACCAAATTTGGAGACACCAGTGTCACGGGCCCTTTTGCGAGTATAAACCCCCCATACAGTGACCATATAGTGTAATCCCAGATAACAGTCTTTGAAAATTTTACTTACTTTAGGGCCCACGGGTGAGTCTTGTCTAAAAGAGTCGTTCATTTTCCCTTTTTTTCTTTTTCCCCTTTTCCAACCCTCCATGAAGACTTTCCTCCTTCCACCACTCTTCCCTGTAAATTTACAACACAAACACCTGAACTCCTCACTTTTTTTTATCTTTTTCCCAACGGGAGTGCCCCCTCCCCTCAGTAAAAACCCTTTCCTTTTAAATGGCCCAAAGGTAAGAATACTCCGGAATTATGGGGCACCCCCATCGTATGTGGGTACAAGGGGGGCCCCGGGGGGGGGGAAAGTTTGGGCACCCACCGGCATAGCTAGCGGAGACGTAGGCAGCTTCGGGCCCCCGGGGGGGAGTTTTGGGGTTCCCAGTAAAAAATGGGGGCCCCCTGTAGCTTGGCCACCCCGAAATGAGAATAGGGCCCTCGTAATTAGGCCCCCTTTTTTAAGCAAGAATACCCCCCCCTGTAGATTAGGGCCCCCTTGGCAGAATAGCCCCCCCCCCTAGATTAAGGCCCCAATGTAGGCGAATATCCCCCCCCCCCCGTAGATTAGGCCCCATTGTGGGCAGAATAGTCCCCCCCAATTAGGCCCATGTGGCAGAATATCCCCCCCCCCCGAAATTTAGGACTCCCCTGAAAGGCAAATATTTCCCCCCATCTTTAAGCCCCCTGTAGGCATATTTTCCCCCCCCCCCCATTATTTGCTCCCTTAGGAAAATTCCCCCCCCCCCCTATTAGGCTCCCGTAGGCATATTCCCCCCCCCCCAGTTATTAGGGCCCCCTGTAGGCTATTTTCCTCCCCCTAGTTTTTGGGGCCCCTGTAGCAATTCCCCCCCCCACATTAATGGGGCCCCCTGTAGTATATTTCCCCCCCCCCACGTAATAGTGCCCCCTGTTGGTATTTTTCCCCCCCCCCCATTAATGGGCCCCCTTGGGTAAAGTTTTTGCCCCCCCAGTAAAGTGCCCCCTTGGGTAAAAATTCCCCCCCAAAAAGTGCCCCCGTAGGTATAGTTCCCCCCCCCAAATATGCCCCCTGAGGTAAAAAATTTTTTCCCCTTTTTTCCCCCCCCCCCAAATAGTGCCCCCTGGGTATATTTTCCCCCCCCCCAAAATAGGCCCCCTGTAGTTATTTTCCCCCCCCCCCCGTAATAGGCCCCTGAGTATTCCCCCCCCCAAAAAAGGGCCCCCATGGAAATATTTCCCCCCCATAAAAGGCCCCCTGTGGGTAAGCCCCCCCCCATAATGGGCCCCCGGGGTATACCCCCCCCCCATAATGGGGCCCCCCTTGTAGGTAAGTCCCCCCCAGTAATGGGCCCCCCCTGTAGGTAACCCCCCCCAGAAAGGGCCCCCTGTAGGATGCCCCCCCATAATAGGCCCCCTTGTAGGTATAGTTCCCCCCACCCCAGTAATAGGCCCCCTTTAGGTAAGACCCCCCCCCCCAGAAATTTGGGGTCCCCTTGGGGATAACCCGTTCCCAGAAAAGGGGCCCCCCCTTGTAGTATAGAACCCCCCCCCAGAAAAGGGGCCCCCTTTTAGGTAAAGCCCCCCCCCCGTAATCGGGCCCCCTTGTAGGTATAGACCCCCCCATAATAAGCCCCCTTGTAGATAGCCCCCCCCCAGAATAGGGCCCCCTTTAGGTATAGATCCCCCCCAGAAAAGGGGGCCCCCTTGTATATAGACCCCCCCCCCCAGTTATGGGGCCCCCCCCCTTGTAGAATAGCCCCCCCCAAAAAAAAGGGGCCCCCTTTAGGTATAACCCCCCAATAATAGGCCCCCTTTTGGGTAAGCCCCCCCAAAAATGGGGCCCCCTTTTGTTGGTAAGCCCCCCCCCCCCCAGAATAGGCCCCCTTGTTGGTTTAGACCCCCCCAGTAATAGGGCCCCCTTGTAGTTATAGACCCCCCCCAGTAATGGGGCCCCTTTTGGGGGTATAACCCCCCCCCAGAAAATAGGGCCCCCTGTGGGTATAGCCCCCCCCCCCAGAATAGGCCCCTTGTAGGTTAGACCCCCCCCCCGTAATAGGCCCCCTTGTGGTATAACCCCCCCCCAGTATGGGGCCCCCTTTTTTGAGGAAAACCCCCCCATAATAGGGCCCCCTTGGGGGAAAAAGCCCCCCCCAAAAAAAGGGCCCCCTTGAGGTAAAACCCCCCCTTAATAGACCCCCCTTTAGTAAACCCCCCCCCCAGAAATGGCCCCCCCTTGTGGGGTATAACCCCCCAGTAATAGGGCCCCCTGGGGGGAATAGACCCCCCCAAAAAGGGGCCCCCTGAGGTAAGACCCCCCCCCCAGTAATAGGCCCCCTTGTAGGTAAACCCCCCCCAGAAATTGGGCCCCCTGTATTTTGACCCCCCCAGTAAAATAGGGGCCCCCTTGTGGGTATAACCCCCCATAATAGGGGGCCCCCTTTGGGTATAAAACCCCCCCCATAATGGCCCCCTTGTAGGTAAAACCCCCCCCCGTATTGGGGGCCCCCTTTTGAAGGAAAACCCCCCCCCCCCCCTATTGGGGCCCCCTTGTAGTTAAAAAGACCCCCCCCCGTAAAAGGGCCCCCTTGTAGGATAGACCCCCCATAATAGGGGCCCCCCCTTTTGTTAAAAGACCCCCCCAGTAATGGGCCCCCTTTAGGTATAACACCCCCCCATTAAAAGACCCCCTTGTAGTAAACCCCCCCCTAATAAGCCCCCTTGTAGTATAAACCCCCCCCGACAATAGGCCCCGCCCCCCCCCCCCCCCCCTTAGCTTATTACTTACCTGGCCGCACTCCCTCGGGGTTCCTCCCTCCCCGGCCCCCAAACCTGCTGCTTTAGGCTTGGGCCCGAGGACGGAAACCGGGAGCCCGGTGAGTCACCCCTTTCCCCCGCGCCGCCTCAGAGCTAGGTACGGCAGGGGCAGGAGGCAAGCTCTCCCGCTCCGCTTTTATCTTTAAATTTATCGCTCGCACGGGACGGCATACAAATGAGGAAACCCTGTGAGATGGGGGCGGACCGCCGGCGGGGGCGGCCCCCCCCCCCGGCTTCACAGACCGCCCCGCAGCTCTGCACCCGCCGCGTGAATTTAGGTTCACTGCCGGGGGGGCCCAGGGGCGGCATCAACCCCCGGGGACAAGGGTAGCGCTTTCCGCGGGCCCCCCCAACCCCAGGGCCCCGTACAACGCTACCCCCTTAGTTCCCCCCCTGCCTGTAAACCCCTTACCTGTTTTAAAATCGCCGCTAAACCCGTCTGCAAAGGCCTGCTATTCCGATTTAGTACCAATCTGCTACCACCGGGGCTGGCCACCGTTTAAAAAATACACCGGTGCCCTGTTTTTTCCTTTCCCGCACCGGCAAACCAGACCCACTTCAGCTACCCACTGTGTGTTTTACCCTCTTACCCGCGGGGGCCCAGAGGACGCCATCCCCGGCATTTCTACCCTTTTGGTTACAAATAACACAACTCACAAAAAAAAAACCCCTTAACCCCTTACCCCACCTCTGACGTATGAGTCGCATAGCGCCGGGGGTTACGGCTAATTGCAATAGCACCCCGAACGTTTTTTTAGCCCCATCGGGACATCACGATAAGAACCTGATCCCGACGGGCTGACGGGCAGCACAGAGCCCCTTTTGAAGGCCGATGCTGGCATGTTTCTTTTTGTTTGCTCCACTTCCGTCCGAGACAGAAGGGGGAAACTCCATCTTTGTACACCCTAATGATTGCCTATGCAATCAAGGCTGTATTAACGACGCCCCCCCTATTGTCAAGACCTAGGGGAACAAAGTTTTAAAAAAAAAAAAAATAAATAATTTTTAAAGACAAAAAAAAATATTAAAAGTTCAAACACCCCCCTTTTCGCCCTTTACTAAAAAATTCCAAAAATAAAATTTTTTATTGCCGCATCCGAAAAAGTCCGATCTATAAAAATATAATGTAATTTATCCCATACACTGAACACCGTAGAAGAAAAAAATTCCAAACGCCAAAATTGCGTTTTTTCGGTCATTTCACGTCACATAAAAATTGGAATAAAAGTAATCAAAAAAGTCACATCCATTTCAAAGCGCTAGCATTAAAAAGTACACATCTGCCTGCAAAAAATGCCGCCTCACTAACATCCGTAGGTGTTAGTACAAAAAAGTTATTGGTCGCACAAAATAGCGCCGCAGCGCAAATTTCAAGAATAGAAAATGTTTGGAATTTTTTTACACCACCAAAACATAACGGAAACCCTACATGTTTGGTATTGCCGGATGCGTAACAACCTGTAGAATTCAGATAACACATCATTTTTACCAAAGAATTAACTCCGTAAAAACAAACCTCCCACAAACATGGCGCAAGTAAGTTTTTTTTCACATTTTGCCCCACTTACAATTTTTTTGCCGCTCCCTAGTATACTCTAGAGTAATATAAGTAACACCACTAGAAAGTACAACTTGTCCCACAAAATAAAAGCCCTCATATGTCTATGTAGGTGGAAAAATAAAAAAGTTATGGCTTTCAGAAGGCAAAGAGCAAAAAAATTTAGAGCCATATTATTATGACCGTCCGTCAGGAAGGGGTTAAATAGATATGTTGACAGAAAAATAAAACAGTCATTGGTGTTTGAAAGCAAAGAGGAAAAAACTTAAAAACCAAGAAATTGGTCAGACATCAAGGGGTTAAAAGAATGAACCAGACAACTTCTTTCAGACTGGTGTTCTATATGACGATCTTAATAAAAACAGTGCCGGAGTAAGATTTGCCAAATGTATAAAGAGGTGTACGCCTCCTAAAAGGGGTGATCTCAGGAATGGGCCCCCGATAGCTTTGGCTCAGAAAAGAAAGCCATTTGCTCTTGTGCAGGACTCTAAATTATGCTCTATGGGAGTTCTTAGAATATAGCGCTTACCTGTATTCGGAACTCACATAGAGCAGAATAGAGAGGTGTGCACAAGCACAACCGTGTCTCCATTCTGAGCTGACACTTTTCCTATATGGGTCCGGGTCCCAGAGGTGAGGCCTGCACCTCATAGACTTTGATGGTATGTCCTATCAATATGCCATCAAAGTCGTAGGTGGGGACATGCTTTTGATACATTGTTTACACCTCTCGCAGCAGTATTTGTGCCTGAAACTGAAATCTTTAACCCTTAAAGCCCCAGGCCTGAAAAGTAGTTAATGACCAGAACATTTTTTTACATTTTCACTCCTTGCGTTTCAACAGTTGTAACTTTTTTATTTTTTCAATGACGCAGTTGTATGAGACCTCTTTTTATTTGAGACAAGTTGTACTTTATGGGGGAATAGTTTAAGTTCACTTGTAAATAATTGCAGAATTTAATTATTTTTTTTTTTACACCATTCACGTTTCACAGTTAAAAACTTGTTAGATTCATTCTACAGGTTATTACGGTCGTGTGGATACCTAATATGTGTAAGTTTTTTTTGTGTGTGTCATATATTCACAATTATATTTTATTAAATATTTATTTTTATTTTTTTATTTATTTTTTTATTCATTTTTTTTTACACTTTTTGTTTTTTACTTTTTTTTTTTTTAAATCCCATGAAGGGAGAACTGTTTTAATTTATTTTTTACACTTAGTAATGTATTAGCATATTCATATATGCTAATACATTATAATCTGTGTCAGTCTGACACAGGCAGTGATCAGGGCAGCACACAGTCTGCCCTGATCACTGGCGTCTTACACAGACCGCCCGGGGGCTACTCGTGGTCACCAGGGCTGTCTGTGCAGCTGTTCCCCGGGCTCTATCAGGTCACCCGGTGTTCCGATCACAGAGCAGGGAAAACCCTTTGAATGTGCTGTGGTGACGATCCACCGCAATCAAAGGGTTAAAGCCCCGGGTTGCAGAGGTTTTCCCGCTCCCTGGTGCTCGCAGGAGATGCTCTGGGATCAGGGCTGTGTTGTACAGCCCCGATTCCAGTGCTGCTGCGGCACCCGGGCGCCGCAGACCCCAATGTCTGCAGCGACACCAAAAGACGTCGCTGTAGACGAACGACCTGCACCAGCCGACGCCAAAAGTCGGTGTGGGGTCGTTAAGGGGTTAATTTATGTCAGCGATAGTTTGCGTCACTTTCTGACATAAATGAAGTAAATGGCTAAGTCCTGCCAACTTTTTGGAAAAGTGGCAAGAGTGACATAAAACTGCAGACAAGTAGCATATCATTGCACAGAAATGTAACATTTGTATGCCGGAAAACTCCCACACAAGCTAAAATAATTACTATTTTTATCAAACCACTTATTACAATGCATCCAAGTTGCCTGGACAAGTGAGGATTCATGGATTTGGCCACTATGAATATTTTCCATTAGACTTAGAAGGACATGTATAAAAACTGTCTTGGTCTAAGACTTTCTCTGTTGCCCATAGCAACCAATCAGAGCACCCCTTTATTTTTTCAGAGCACTATATGAAATGAAAGGCGAACTCTGATTGGCTGCTGTGAGCTCTGATTGGTTGCTATGGGCAACAAAGAAAGTCTTAGACCAAGACAGTTTTTATATATGAGGCCCTCAGTTATTTTTACCCCACAAAACACTTAAAACGTTACCTATTATTTTGTGGGGGTGATCACTGCATAGAGGTGACATACTGGTGTGTAACGCATGTGTAGTATTCTAGAATTAATACACACACGTGGCCAAAATTTTTGGTACCCTTCCGCTAAAGAAAGAAAAACACACAATGGTCACCGAAATAACTTCAAACTGAAAAAAGTACCAATGAAGTTAAATTTACTGAAAATCAGCTAATAGAAATCAAACGTTGCTCTTGATCTATGGTTCAACTGAAAAATCAAAAAAATAAGCTAATGAAACTGGACAAAAATGATAGCTCCCTTAACCCCTTAACGACCTTAGACGTATCCATATGTCCAGGTCGTTTGGGGGTTAACGCACCTGGACGTATGGATACGTCCTGAGGATCGCGCAAACTCTAAAGCAGAGTTCGCGCGATCGGCGCAGGGTGTCAGCTGGTTATTACAGCTGACTTCCCGCAGCGTTGGCCCCGCCCCCGGCTCGCTCCGGGGGGGGGGGGCTAAACCCTTAAGTATCGCGAGCGGGTCGCAATAACCAAGAGAGACGCAGGAGGAGATCACTCCTCCTGCGTCTCTGTCGGCGGCAGCAGCGCGACGATCGGCGATCCGTGCAGCTCCTCCTCCTTACAGACACCAAAGGAGGGAGGAAAATGCCTTCCGGGTCT